>CATKHJ010568979.1:0-18625 GCA_949750685.1 Vernicia montana | reverse complement strand
AATGGAGAAGAAGAATTTCAAAGAAACCCGATGCCCTAACTCACCTCGTCAGAAATGCTCTAACAATGGATGAAGAGTTGATTGATTGAAACCCTAGATCCTTTGGTTGGAGCAATTAATGAAGCCTTCAAGCTTTTGATGGGAGTGGGTGAGGAATTCTTTGAGAGAAAATAGGTTGGAAGCTCTAAAATTTCGAGTAAAATGATTTTGGGGCTCTTGATCCCTTTTAATTAAGTCATTTTAGCCTCTATATTGTTTTAATCTTATAAAAAAACGAGTTTCTCATTTTTCACATGTATATATTATTTTTATTACTGAAAAAATTTAGCTAGAAGTAAAAATTTAAATTTCTAGTGAAGTACTCCCTTCATTCTTTTTTATCTGTCATTTTTTGTTATTTCACAAAAATTAAGAAATAATTAATTACGTTACGTTCCAAGAATAAGATGACTAAATTATTCTTATTGATTATAGAGTAATGAATAATATGTGCATTAATTATAAAGTAGATGATAAGGATAAAATTGAAAAAAAAATTAAAATCTTATTGGTTTCTTAAAGTAACAGATATTTTGAATTTTTTTTTTTTTCAAAAAACATCAGATAAAAATGAATGGAAAGATTAATTAACAAAATAGACCATTTCAATAATAATTATTTGAAATGATTGAAAAATCATTTGAAATTTGTCAAGTCTATTTTTAATATTTTTGCGTTTGAAACTCAAATTTAAATTTAGTATCATTTCAAATAATTGACCATCCAAATAAACTAATTTCATTATCTATTGCAAGATGAAATCAAAATAACCAAATTTTATTTCATTTCAATACAACTTTGCCAAACTTTATTACTTTTTATTATTTATAATATTAGATTATATACATGAGTTTTTTTTGTTGATTTTTTTTTTCATTCTAAAGGAAGATCAAGTTGATTATAAATAAATTAAAAATCCATGATTAATATTTTTATACATTTATTTCTTGGTTTTTCTAAACTGAATTATTTGATTTTTTTTTTAAAGTGAATTATTTGGCTATTCAGTGAAAAATAGTAAAATTTTTAATTGTTTGACTTCTCCACTTCGTAATTTTTTTACATATTGAGACTCAAAACTTGACTTCTGAACAATTCAAATATTGAATTTAAAATTTTAATAACTAAAATAATTTTTTATTTTAGCAATAATTGTAGTTTGCTGAATAATTTTATTTCATTATATTATTATTAAAATAAAATAAAATAATTATTATTTATTTTTAATTGCATTTATTAATTATTGTTTTATAAAAAATCCATTAATTATTTTTTATATATCACACGTAGTTAATTAATTTAACTAATTTTTTTAATTATATATATATATATTAAAGTAATTGCACATACTAAAAGTATACCAATTTATGGTATATGTATATCATTTACTGTTATTTTATCTTTTTAATTTTTTCATATTTCTAATCTGTATAAATATAAAATAGTTGTATATACCAACAATCTATTAAAAGTATACCAATTTATGGTATATATATACCATTTACTGTTACTTTATCTTTTTTAATTTCGTATATTATTTACTGTTACTTTATCTTTTTTAATTTTTTCATATTTACAATCTGTATAAATAAAAAGTAATTACAGACACCAAAAGGTTACTAAAAGTATACCAATTTATAGTATACGTATACCATTTACTGTTACTTTATCTTTTTAATTTTTTCATATTCCCAATTTATATAAATATAAAATAGTTGCAGATACCAAAAATCTATTAAACATATACCAATTTATGGTATACGTATACCATTTACTGTTACTTTATATTTTTAATTTTTTTATATTTCTAATTTGTATAAATATTAAGTAATTTTTTTTTACCATTGTTAGTTTCTATTATTTTTATGTATTTTTCATTTAAATTAGTTTTCATTTATTAAAATATATATGATTATTAAGAGCTTATTTCATAAAATAAAAAATAAAAAAAAATAATTAATTTTATAATAATATTAAGAAGAAATTTAGAATTGTTGAGTTTTTTTTTTTAAATAATATTATTAGGTTGTCATTCTAAGAAAACTCATTCCAAGGAAACCCACCATCACATATATAATATTTTTTGTGTAAAAAACCCTTGATAATAATCTACTAGTCCCAATTTTTTTTTTTATTGCGACTTGTATTTTTAAAATATTTTAATGAGTAAATTTTTATTATTAAATTTAAATATTATTATTTTATTTTTAAATTTAAAGATTACATTTTTGTAATTTTAAATATTAGTATAAAAAATATGTAGGTCAAAATTATTATAATAAGCCAATTAAAAGAATAATAAAAAACTATTATATATATTGATATGTATAAATTTTAATTATAACCTATAAAAACATAATAATTTAGAAAAAAAATTGATAAGATGATTTCACAATAAGTTTAGTATTTGATAGACACATGGCAAAAAAAAAAAAAAAAAATGTTATAAACAACTTCTAAGTTTAACTTTTATTATATACTAGTTGCAATCCTGCACTTTATGCAGTTTTTGATCATATTGTTTTATTTAACTTATGATTTCTTAAAATATATTAACATAAGTAAATTATTGTTATTATTAATTAATTAAATTTAAATATTACCTTATAATAATTTTGAATATCAATATAAATAAAATATATGAGCCAAGTTCATTATATATAAGCTAACTAAAAAAATGATAAAGGCTTCGTTTGGGGTTGAATTTCACAAAAACGTTTTTTAATAAAAAAAAAATTTATATTATTTTTAAAATTGTTTTTCTTATAAGCAGTTAATTGATATTTTTTCCAGAAATAAGTTTAAAAAAATAATTTATAAAGAATAATACAAATCAATCAAAAAATTCTAAAAGCGTCTTTTTAACTCCTAACAACAATTCCAAACACACCCAAAAAGATATTATATATATTAGTTAGTATAAACTTTATTTAGCACTTACAACATTGTAATGACATAAAATAAAAAGATATTTGACATATGGCAAAAAATATTCTAAACAACTCTTGGTATCGATTTTTATTATATTAAAAGTGTTAATTTAAAAATAATAAATATTAAAATATTAACTAGTCACAAGTTCATGATTTGCACAAATTTTGATATGTTTTTATTTAACGTGTATTTTTTAAAATATTTTAATATACATAAACTATTATTATTATTATTATTATTTTGTTAAAATTAATATTACCTTATAATAATTTTCAATATTAATATAAAAAATATATATGAATAAAGTTTATTATATATAGATTAGTTGAAAAATAATAGAAAGACATTATAATTGATCTATATAAATTTTTAATTTAGACTTACATAAATAGAATATCGTGAAAAAAGAATCGATGAAATGACTAAATAAACTTATATTTTGAGAAAGTTACTTGACATATGGTGAAAAAGAGAGAGAGATGATAAATTTTGACCCGATTCGAACTTACTCACTCAAATTTAACTCATAACATGTTTGAATGACTAAAATTCATGGGTCAACCCACTTGACCCGACGACCCGATATAAATTAATGAAAAATAATTAACTTTATTAACTAGTTTCTTTTTTTTTTCAAAAATAAAATCAATATTATTTTTTTTGCGCAAATAAAAATCAATATTATGCTCTTTATTATTAAAATTACATAGTATATACCGAAAAAAATAATGAGAATAAAATATGAGACCTCTTAGAGCATCTCCAAGAGGTACTCTTTATTTTAAAGAACATATTTTGTTTAATAAAGAGTATATTAGCTAATATTTGAATATAAAGAGTAAAAAATTTTACTCAAGTCTGATGGACTCTATATATTTTGCTCTTCTTACTTTATCCCATAAGTATTAATGTCTTGAAATCAAGTAACTTGTAGGAATGAGAGAAAAACATTTTAAAGAAACAAACCAATAGAAAGAGATAACATTAATTACAATTAGAATAAAAAGTAAAGTTTCGCCCTCTAGATGTAGTGAGTCAAACCAACTCTTTAATTTATAATTTAAAGATAAAGAGGTCGTTAGAGTTATTTTTTGTTAGATGACTCTTTATTATAAAGAGTTTAACTTAAGTAGAAAGTCTCTTAAAAATGCTCTTAGTATCTAAAATTTAAATTAACCACCAAACCACCGTAGTGAGAATGAATGAGGGTTTTAGTGAGACAAAAGAGTAGACCAAACCGAGTTGGTAAAGATGAGCTGCTGAAAAGTCATTCTGATTGTTATTCTTACAGCAGGTAGACAAGTTAGATTTACGTTAGAAAAGAAGAAATGTTGTCATTTATTGTTTTATGAGAGGAAATTATGATATAATTGTCAATATAATTAGCTTGTGGATCCATCATGTGGCCTTTATTTGTTGAAGATAACAATTGATAATGGAGGGCCAAGCTACAACTAATAAAGCATGGAAATAATGGTGGAGCATTATGGAAAGCGAGCAATTGATAATGGAGGGTCAAGTTACAACTAATAAAGCATGAGAAAATAATGATGGAGCATTATGGAAAGTAAGCAATTTTACACCATAATTTATTCCTTCACTTGGTTATAAATAGCCATACTCATCAAGTCATTTGCATCCCAAAACTAGAGAGAAAAATTAGAGAGTTAGAGAGAAAAAAATTGTTAAGAGAAAATTTAAATTGTTTTCTCCTTATACTATTGTAACTCCTATTTTCTCATAGTGAAAATTCTTCTATCCTTACCCGTGGTTTTTACGTTGATTTATTTGGGAGTTTTTCACGTAAAATCTGTATGTCCAAATCATCTTTATTATTTTCTTAAATTATTAGCTGCAATCTTACTCTAATTCGGTGTCAATTTCCGCAACAAGTGGTATCAGAGCTATTGGTTTTAATTTTTCTTGAAAATTAAGAGTATGATCTGTGGTTGTAGTTTTGACTGATCTTCCATATCAGAAAAAAAATTTCTTGGAAAATTATTACTGTGAATAGTACTTTGAGGTATTGTGCAATTTAGCACTATTCACGGATACGTATACTGTTCATACATATCAGAGCCTAGCTGGAAATAAGTGTGGTAGTGTGAAAATACATGTCTAGGAAAAGTTCTGGCTAAGGAAAGACTTTGTATTTAAGTGTGTCCATTGTGACCCACCTCTTTCCTGGAAACTTACCTGGTATACTGATCAAGGATTACAGTCACTATTCCAGTATACAGTACTATTCACGTGACATAGTGGGAGCTAGATTTGCTCAAAGAAATTTGTGATAGAAGCAATGACAGCAAAATTTGAAATTGAGAAATTCAACGGGAGAAATTTCTCACTGTGAAAATTAAAGATAAAGGCTATTTTGAGAAAAGATAATTGTCTAGCGGCTATCAGTGAAAAGTCGACGGCATTCACAGATAACAATAAATGGAACGAAATGGACGGGAATGCTGTTGCAAATCTTCATCTGGCACTAGCAGATGATATATTGTCTAGCATAGAGGAGAAAAAAACTGCAAAAAGGATTTGAGATCATCTCACCAAACTATAGGAGGCCAAATCACTTCACAACAAAATCTTCCTTAAGAGGAAATTATACACTCCGCAGATGTCTGAATTTACTTCAATGACGGAGCACATTAATACCTTAAATACATTATTTTCTCAACTCACATCATTGGAGTATAAAATAGAGTCACATGAGTGTGTTGAACTTCTGCTTCAAAGTCTACCAGATTCGTATGATAAACTCATCAACAATCTGACAAATAATATAGACAATCTAGTATTCGATGATATTGTGTGAGGCCTCGCCCGAACGCCCCTCCCCTCGCTCGTGAGAAAAAATGGAATGTGCCTTAAGGAAAGGCGAGAGTGATTTTTAAGGGAGGTTAAGGAACGAATTTCGGTGCTCACGATTGGAAGCGGCTATCGCCTCGGAAAATTGACTTTTGATTTTGAAAAGGATTCGGGAGTCGCCACCCTAATTTATTTTAAATGGAAAAATTAAGGAAAAATCCAGTTTGACTCCAATTTATTAATCTTTTGATTAATTTATCCAATGATAAAACCACTAATCTTCAAATCAAGTTTGGGCTCGGGGACTAGGTTTTTGGTTTTGAATAATCTCGATTTGACATTTAAATTTGATTCGACTTTTTGAAAAAGGATTTCATGGATGACGGATATTGATGGCAATTCATAATGCATGAACATGGCATAATTATGAGATAGATGGAAAAATAAAGAGCAAGTATTTAAAGAGCGATTATTTAAAGATCCACAAGTAAAGGGGAGTATTTTCTCTAACCCTTATCGGTATTAGGGAAATCACAAAATCGCTCCTTTACTCCAAAAATGATTAACTAAATTAATTACAATTTACATGGAAAAGCATAAATTTACAATAGATTGACATTTAAAAATAAAAGGGGAAGGGAATTGGTTGGGATTTGGATTTGAGGCTTAGATTCAGATTCCAAGTGTGCCTACGTACCCCACTGAATGGGGATAAAAACCCACGTAGTTCATTCCACTATGAGGTGGAGGGGGTTTAGAAATTGGTCAGATTTGATTGGTTTGGTTTGATTGAGGGTAAGAGATTATACCTTCTTGGTGGGTTTGAGTGGTAGGAGAGTGGTTTTACCGGAGCGGAGTTCTGTTTCGGAAAATGAAAATGATTTTGAAAAAGAGAAATGATTACTCAAATTTTAATTAATTAAAAAGATTAATTAAAAGGATTAATTAACCACTTGAGTGAAAATTAAATTAAAAAAAGAGGATTAATTAATTAATTAAAATTAATTTTTAATTAATTAATTAATTGGGAATTGATGGGAATTTTAAAAAAGGATTAATTAATTAATTAAAATTGATTTTTAATTAATTAACTAATTGAGAGTTCGTGGAAAATTAAAAAAAAAGATTAATTAATTAAAATGATTAATTAAAAAGATTAATTAACCACTTGAGTGAAAACTTTAATTTTAAAAAAATGATTAATTAATTAATTAAAATTAATTTTTAATTAATTAACTAATTGAGAGTTGGTGGAAGATTAAAAAAAAGGATTAATTAATTAATTAAAATTAATTAATTAATTGAGAATTGGTGGGAATTTTGAAAAAAAAGATTAATTAGTTAATTAAAATTAATTTTTAATTAACTAATTAATTAATTAGAAAGAGAGTAAAACTAATTAGAGAGAGAGAGAAAACAAATTGGAAGATTCACAAAATGTTTTGGTGTGTTTTGAAGTGAATGGAAATGGTGCTATTTATAGGGAAAGTTGGGGTGGAAAAAAGACCAAAAGGGTACAAAAAAGTAGAAAAAAGGAGGGGCAAATTCGAAATTGCGCGAAAAAGGGACGGAGCCTCGGAGCCGCGCGGGGCCTACGGAAGCCGCAAGCTTCTGCGCAGCTCCACAGAGGCTCCGCACGGAAGCCGCACAGAGGCTCTACGGCTCCGCGCAGAGGCTCTACGGCTCCGCGCAGAGGCCTGCGGCGTGCGGCTCCGTGAAGCCTCCTGGCGGAAGCCGTACGGAGGCCGTGCGGCTCCACGCAGGGAGCCTGCGGAAGCCGCACGCCTCTGCGCGACTCCGCGGGGCTGCGGGCTTTGGCTAGCCTTTCGGGGCTTTTCGGGTCAGTTTTTGAAGGTTCTGGGTCAGTTTCTGCAGTATTCTGAGGTCTGAAAAATTACCGGTCAGTGTCGTTGGATCCGAAATTAATTATCGGACATTTTGGCAGTCAGTTTAGAGGAAATTGAGTAATTTTTTGGAAAAAACTGTCTGGTGCAGAAAGTCTGGTCGGAATCGGAAAAGTGATATCGGTCTGTGTTGGAGAGAAATAAATCGTTTATCTTTCGAGGGCGCTGCCCCCTTGACCCCTGCCCGCTAACCGACTAGCGGGACCGCCGTACAGGCTCTGCGTAGCGCACGAAAATTAGCAGGTGTCAAGTTGCAGCATCTTAAGGGTGCAAAATTGAGGGTTCACAATGATATGCAGATGCAATGTATGTGATTTTAGATTTTTTCCTCTGTGCCGTAATTGATAGATTCTTTGCCTTTTTCATTTTTTTTATTTTTATTTATTTTTTGATTGCTCCTTTTTTTTTTTTTGGTATCATTCAAGTTGGATTCAAAAAGAAAACACATGAGATATACGATGAAAGATAAAATTTAAACTTTTTATTAAAAGTAGTATCAAAATTTAAAGACATACTCAAAAGGAAAACTAGACTTAATAGATTCTGACTCTAGTCAATTACAGACCTAAAAAGAGAGAAACATGACTCGACAAAGTCTGACTCTAACTTTGACTCAAAAGAAAAGAAAGAAGCATAAGACTCTACAGACTCGGACTCAGACTCAGGATTGACTGGACTCAACTTGATTGATGGACTCGAACAAGGGCACGTCAGCTAGGCCAATGTTCTCCTCAAAGTGCTAGTCACTGGGTAGGTTCGCTTAACTTTTAAATTTTAGGGAATTGATAATATCCCTAAGGTTGATAAGCATATTGGGTACGGGTTCTGGAGGGAGGATATCTCCATTGTCAATGAGATCTTAGATTCAATGCTTTAAGATCTTGCACATGTCAGTTTCATGCCCAGCTCCTTGGTGGTACTTGCAGTACTTATTAGGCTTGTAGTTTCTGGATGGATGGCTAGGGGGTGCTTTCGGCTCTAGAGGCCTAACCATGTCAGCTTCAAAGGCCATCTTGTAAACTGTGCTCAAGGGAATACCTAAATCAGTGAACTTCCTTCTCTCTGATTTACAAGGTTGTTGGTTGGTGATGGTAGCTACCTCTCTACCTTTCTGTTTGGTGGAGATAATAGAAGTGGAAGTACAAGGGTTATTCTTGCATCTTTTCTTTACTATGTGAGCTTGCTGAAGCACAGCGATGTTGCGCTTTAAGGGTAGTTCAATAGGCCTTTTGATGTTTTGCTGGATAGAGGTTCCTATTCCTTGAAAAGGATTCAATGAAGGAGGAAGGTCAACTTTGGTGTTTGGCGGTATGAAACTTTGGGGAGCTCTTCCATTATTGGTCAGATCAATAACAGGGGTTGGGTTGGCATGAGTGTTTGGGATTAGTTGTGTGACATTTTCAGACACTTCTCTATCATGGGTAAGGCCAATGGTAGGAGTTGATATGGTTGCAGTAGTGGAACCAAATGTGGTGTTGGTCGAGAAAGGGGAGGTGTCGGGCCGATTGATCATGGAACGAGTTACGGTGTTGATTTAATCAAGATGGGGCGTGGCGAAACTTGAATTAATTAGATGTGACTTGGTTTGATTAGAAAAATGGAGGGATGTGATGCTGGTTAGATTAACTCGGGGTGTGGTCAAAGGACTTGAAGCCATTAGATTTGACTTGATTTGGTTCATGGTTTGCTTTTGAGAGCTCAAGGCTTTAGTGAGATGGGCCAATGCATTATTGAAGCTGGCTTGTTGAGCAGTTAGAGCTCGATTAAAATTGGTTTGTTGGGAAGCTAAAGCTTTGCTGAAATTAGTTTGTTGAGTACTAAGGGAAAAGTTGAGGATAGCTTGAAAATTCTCCTCTTGCTTTTTAAGGAGGTTGGTGAGAAGGGTGTTTATGGTATCCATATTGATTGGGTTAGCCATTGGTACCTTCAAAAGAAAAGGAAAAGGAAGAGTAAGAATTTACACTGTAAAAAGGATATGCGGATGCAATGGTATATCAGGAATGGATTCCCTTCATCGGATTTATTGGTTGAGTGGTTTTTTTAAGTGACGGATCACCGATTTTGATTTACAGGGTGATAAGACTTGTTCAAGGCATAACCTAGAAGCGAGGTTTGTATGCATGGTTATGTCATGATGCATGCCAAATAGGTTTCATGGGTATATGCACAAGGTCTTGATTATTACGGTCCACGGAACCTAAAGTCCAATGATAAGGCAACTATATGCACAAGGGTGAAGGGTAGCTTGGTTTAAGGGTCCCGTCCCACTAGAGTATCGATATACCTAACCACATGTGAATCAAAAAGACTTGTGTGGGTCCAACAGTACGGATTGCTCGTTACACCATAGAAATGATCGAGGATTTGTCGTGAGGTGGAATGCTTTCGCTATCTCCCAACATACTCAAAGAGAGTTGTCGAGCCAATGCTACTCACTATCCAAAAGTTTTCCTAAATCTAGAGCCAGGTAAGGAGCCTTTATTATGTAAAATGATGTATGAAAGTCAAATTGAACTCAAGTGTCAAATGGAGATTATTTTGAAAAGAATCAAACCAAATAGTAATCCTCTTATTTTTGCTTTTCTTTTATTGAAAAGGGTGGCAACTAGTCCCTAGTGGAGTCCCCAACTATGAGGCCTCGCCCGAACGCCCCTCCCCTCGCTCAGGAAAAATAAATGCCTTAAGGAAAGGCGAAGCAATTTTTAAGGGAGGTTAGATACGAGTTTCGGTGCTCACAATTGGAAGCGGCTATCGCCTCAAAAAATTGATTTGATTTCTTGAAAGAGAATCGTGAGTCGCCACCCTAATTTATTTAAATGGAAAAATTAAGGGAAAACCCAATTTGACTCCAATTTATTAATCTTTGATTAATTTACCCAAAGATAAAGTCACTAGTCCTCGAACCAGGTTGAGCTCGGGGACTAGATTTTTGGTTTTAAATAATCTCGATTTGACTTTTAAGTTTAATTTTATTTTGAAAATTGATTTTATGAATGATAAGTATTAATGACGATTTATAATGCATGAGCATGACATAATTATGAGATATATGAGAAAAATAAAAAACGAGTATTTAAACATCCACAAGTAAAAAAGAGTATTTCTTCTAGCCCTTATGGGTACTAGAGAAATCACAATATCACTCCTTTACTTCAAAATAATTAAATTAACTAATAATTACTTTAATTGAAATTTACAAGGAAAGTATAAATTGACATTTTACATAGAAAATAAAAGGGGAAGGGGATTGATTAGAATTTGGATTTGGATTTGAAACTTGGATTTAGATTCCAAGCTTGCCTACATACCCCATTGAATGGGGATCAAAACCCACGTAGTTCATTCCACGGTGAGGTGGAGGGGGTTTAAGGATGGGTCAGATTTGATTGGTTTGGTTTGGTTTGGGGTCTGAGTGAGGGTAAGAGATTATACCTTTTTTGTAGGTTTGTAGGGTGGGAGAGTGGTTTTGTCGGATCGAAGTTCCATTTCTTAAAACGAGGTTGGTTAAAAAAAATGAGATTAAGTTGCTTAATTACCCAATTTTTAATTAATTAAAAGGATTACTTAATTAAAATAATTAACTAAAAGGATTAATTAATCAAATTGAGTGAATACTAATTGAAAAAATAATTAATTAATTAAAATTAATTAACTAATTGAGATTACTCAAAATGAGTGAGAGAAATTAATTAAAGAGAGAGATAGAGAATGTAGCAAGTGGATAGCAATCAACAAATGCTCAAGGTGTCATTTGAAAGGAAATGGAGATGGGTATTTATAGGAGCAAATGGGGGTGAAAAATACCAAAAAGGGCCTAGAAAGTGAAAAAAGGGGAGGGTAAAAGGGTAATTTCGCTAAAAATGAGGACAACCGTGAGAAAGCCTCGCGGACGCGCATCAGAACCACGCAGTCCCCTAGTGGTGCTGGCGGACGTCCTCTAGGAGAGCTGGCGGAGCCGCCAGCCTATTTGGCGGACGTGTCGACTCCGTGCTGATACGTCTGCCACGCGTTAGACCTGCGTTGACGCGTCAGTGCGGATGCGCTTGGTCACTTGCAGCGTTTGAGAGACGGCCTTGCGGACCTGCGCAGATGGCTTGTTGATGCCCAAGCTTGTCTCGCGGACGTCCGCGAGATGTCTCGGTTTTCGGGCCTGCTCACCCTTCGATTCGATTTTCGAGATTTTTCGGGTCAATTTTTAGGGGTTCCTAGTCAGTTTCCTGGGTATTTTGAAGTTTGAAAAATTACCGGTCAGTGGCGGTGGATCTGAAATTAATTATCGTTGTAGTATGATAACTGAAAGCTAATTTTTGCTCCTGGGATGCTGCCCCCTTAACCTCTGCCCGCTAACTAGCTAGCGGAACCGCCATATCGGCTCTGCGTAGCGCACGAAATTTAGCAAGTGTCAAGCCGTAACAGCCTCATGAGGGTGCAAAATTAAGGGTTCACAGGGCCATAACGCAATGCTCCTATTTTCAAGGCTACCTTTTAAATCTCATCCTCTTTGTTGATGCAAGTCTTAATGGTATGGCCCAATATGCCACAGAGGTAGCAAATATTTGGTAACCGTTCATAACAAAATTGAATCCATTCATGATAATCCATCCCAACCTTATTCCAAAACCCAAGAGGAAGAGGCTTTTCTATCTGGACTAGTACTTTAAGCCTTATGGACGTTTTCCACCCGACAGTGTTTTGGTTTTGATCATCCATGGCTAACAAACCTTTAAACAAGTTCCCAATTTTAACAGCATTCTCCATGTTTATTTGATCGGGAGGGGCGGGGTGGGGGTTCCTTTTAGTTGTATCCAAAATGGTGAACATGAGAAATCCAGCTGGTAAATAGACGTTTTAGGAGTCCACTCTTTCAGCACAAGCAAACAATTTTCCACTGACCAGGGGATTCCATTGAGAACATAGTTTTTATCTTCCTCGAAATAAAACTCAAAGACTTAGATCTTCCCAGGTTCCTTCTTAATATCAAAGTGTTTTTTTAATTTCCATGATCGTTGGAGCACTATTGTGAGGACCATCATACTAATATTATTTACAATGATAAGTTTATCAGCCAGAACATATATGTGATCAGATACCTCTTTTGATGAATCAGAAGAAAGGGATAGAATACGCTCTTTACAGTGTAACCTTTCAGTTTTGTTAATAAGTGTCTGAATGTTATGGATAACCTCCTCCTCCTTATCTATAACAATAAAAACACTCAAGCTTAGAGGTGTGCAAACCATCGGTTCAGTTCAAAATTAAACCGAATTGAAAAATCAAACTTCTATTTTATCTAAATCAAATCAAAATCGAACTTTGTATAAAATCGAACCAAACAAAAAAGTTTGATGTGATTCAATACAATTAATCGATTTGGATTTTTTTTTCTTTTTATATATATACATATATATTAATCGGTTCAGTTCAAATCAAATTTATTTTAATAAAAATCAAACTAAATTAAACTAAAATTTAATTTAATTTAATTTATTATTTTAAAAATTAAATCAAACCAAAATATTTAAAAAATCAAATCAAACTAAACTAAACATTGATTTTATTTTATTCACCCAGCTCCAGCCACATAGAAAAGACTGAGAAATAAATGAGCCAAAGACAAAAAAAAGCATTGGTGCAAAGAAAAGAAAAAAAAAGGAAGAAAAAAGTGAACAATATTCAAATGAAGAAGTAATTGATGTTCCACATCATCACATTTATTTCATCCGTTCAGCTTAAAAAATGTAGACCCCACCTTTTAATCCCCTTACCACTTTCCATCAATCAACCATGTACATCTCCACTCACTTCCATGGCCTTACCTCTACACCCTCCACCACCGCCACCACTTCTTCCCCACCACCACCACTACCCTCCTCTCCTTCCCACAACCACTACCATCACACGCCGCTCCCTCCTCCTCTCCACTTCCCTCTCTTCTCTCTCACCTCTTCCAACACCACTCAACACCACCATAACCGACCGAGTCTTCATGGACTTCTCTCTCTGCCCCACCTACTTCCGCCCTGACCGAACCCTCTCCGACACAATCGCCACCCTCTGCACAGAATCCATCCCTCTCGGCCGCGTTGTTCTCGGCCTCTACGGCCATCTCGTCCCACTCACCGTCTCCAATTTCAAGACCATGTGCACAACCTCCTCTTACAAAAACACTCTGGTTCATAAAATTTTTCCAGGCCAATTTTTCCTTGCCGGACGCCAAGGAAGGAAGGATAAAGGCGAGGTGAGACCGCCAATGGATTTGGTGAGAAACACAGAGTCTGTTGATCCTAAGTCTTTTAAGCTCACGCATTCAAGGCCAGGCATTGTTTCGTTGTGTTTATCGGAAAATGATGATGAAGATGATATTAAGCTTGACCCCAATTACAGAAATGTGGAGTTCTTAATCACTACAGGCCCTGCTCCTTGTCCCCAATTGGATAACAAGAACATTGTTTTTGGAGTTGTGCTTGAAGGTGAGTTTTTATAGCTTATTAATGACTTTTTGTTTGTGATTTTGATTTTTTGTTTGAATTATTAAATGAATTTTTGTTTGTGGGTTTCATTGAAATTTTGCTTATCTTGTCTTAGATTAATCTAATTTTAGCCGGTAATTCGCTAGTGTGATTACATTTTCTAAAGCATGAAGATGTTTGGTGATACTAAGAATTTGTTCAGTATTGAGGTTGATACTACTTTCCTGGAAAAATTACATTTTAGATGTTTAATAATTGAAATTTGTATGATTAGAATTTGTGAAATTCACTTTAAAAATAAACTTTAATAATCTCTAATCAACATAATGTTTGGCTGCTCAAACAACAATGCTAAACAGGCTCCAATACGATTTTGAGAACTCGAGTCTGACTACCTTTGCTTAATTCTTATGATTGTATGCTCCTACATTTATTATCATCAAAGTTTTCCATTCACTGGACCCTATAGACTATAATGCAAATGTAATTTGTCCTTCTAAATTATAATCTATCAATTTTCTGGCTTTGATGAAGCACTCAGCAAATGCTCTATTTTTGTATGGCCTCATTTGGCATAATGGATTTTAAATCAATAGATTTGGTTAAAATCCATGGATTTGAACAAAATACATGGAATAAAAAATTCACACCCCATGTGGGTTTTCAAATCCTTAATTTTTGAAGGTTTTAGAGCACGATGGATTTTAACAAATCCATAGAATGTAGCTCAAATTTTTAAACCAAACAAAAGACTAAGTTACAATTCATGGATTTTGCGAAATCCATCACTGAAATCCTTCAAAACAAACGAGGCCTATTGCATTTCTTGAATAGTCTTCCTCTAGTTAGACTAATTAACTAATTAACTTGCACCATAGTACTGAATGAAAACATTCTTAAATAGTAATCATGAATTGCTTAGTGTTGTTTCAAAAATAAACTTCTTGTCTTTCTGCTATTGTCACATTAAGATTGAACCACTAACATTTGTTGGATATTCAATTCCATTTCTTGTAAATGTGTTTTCATAAGTTAGATGATCCATTGCATGTGTCATGGTTGAGGCATTTGAATCCAAGGATTAAAATGTTAACCATCATACTTCCTATTAGTCTCTCTCAATAGTTGACTACAACTACTGCCTTGAATGCACATTTTATTGCCATGTATACTATATTGTAGTTTTAATGGGTACTGCTATTTTATTTATTTAGGAAGGATTTTTTTTACATACATTGAAAATTTTTGAAGGGGAAGTGGAAAATTTTGTTGATCCAAGGATTGACACTTGATCGACAACTGCTAATTTGGCAGACTTTCTTCAAAATTATAATTAAAATGATGAAACTAATTTGGCAGACTTTCTTCAAAATTATAATTAAAATGATGAAACGTGAAATTTCAGAGGCTAATAGTTGATTACAATTACTATACCTTCAATCCACATTTTGTTTCTAATTTGCTATTTATAGTATTGTCACAATAGTCAATATTGTAGTTTTAACAGGTACTGCTATTTTATTGGTTTATGAAGGTTATTATGTATTTATATATATAAATTCAATTTGTTTAAGGGGAGGGGAAGGAACTATTAAAATCTTATATTACAAAATAAAAACTCGATCATTTCTTCCCCCCCCCAAAAAAAGCTGTTCTTATGCAGTGTCTGCTTGTGCATTGCTGACTTCTTAATTGAATTCCATTGCAGGATTAGATGTTGTGACAGCCATATCTTCAACTCCTACATATGAACCATTAGAAAGAATTCGCCAATTAAATGATTTAGCAGAGTTTTTTGGAGATGAAAGAGCACAAAATGCTCGTGCAATTTGGAACAGACCTCTTAAAACTGTTTATATCAGTGACTGTGGAGAGCTCAAAGTCACAAAGCCATCTCTTTCTCCTAGCCTACCTTAATTCCATTAGTCATTATTGTAGGTTCCTTTATTCAGATACCTTCTTGTTTATTAACTGTAATTTTTATTTATCTTCTTTAAAAAAAAAGTTAAAAAGATTTTTTTCCGTGTAATTAATTAATTAAGGATAAAAACTAAATACCACGATCAGGGATGACAATAGGTAGGGAATGATTAGGGTAGTATAATACTCTTATCCATACTTAAAGAAGTGCATTTATATTTATATTCTTACTTATATAAGTGCATGTTTATCTATATCCGTACTCATATTCATTTAGGTAATAAATTTCAAATTAGTCCTATATTCATAGAATTTCGAATAACTAATTGCCAGAATAATTATTAAATTATTTTTAAATATCTATATAAATTTAAATAGAAGTATATAATTACTACAAATCAATATAAATTATATTCAAATTATGTTCAAAGAGGTTATATATTAAAAAAATTTATTTACTTTAATAGTTTTAATTTAATAATATTTACATTTGAAGAAACAAATTTTTTTATTAAAAGAATAAAGCATGAAAGATAATATATGTACATTAGTCAATTATTTTTTAAATAGCTAGTATAATATTATAACTTTAAATTTGTTAAAAAAATTACTCTTAATTAAATAAAATAATAGAAAAAAATATTGTTGTTGATGACCTTGGTCTTGGATTAGCTAAGTGAAATATTGAACATACAGTTAAATAATACATTAAAATAATAACATCTATATTTAAGATAATTTTTTTTTAAAAAAAAATATTTATAAATCTTATCAGTTTGACAAATATCATTAGGTTTGTATTACAAAATCTTTTTTTCTTTGACAAATTTTTGATATTTGTCCATGACTCTTCGATTTTATAAATGAAATTATAAATTAAAGAAAGTTGAATGTAGTATATAAAAGAATTTCTATAGAAAATTGTATTTTTTCGTCCAAATATAAAATTCTTTATTAAATGGCAAATTGGCAATGCATGGAGAATGAGTCTAATTTTATGAAAAATATGTCTAATTTTCTATAACTAAACACTTTTTTAATATTTTTTTTTATCTCCAAATCCTAGAAATAAAAAAATATAAAATTCTTCTCTAAAAGAAATTTTTGATAAGTTTACTAACATTGATCGATGAGAAAACCAATAATTTTTTTTTTAAATCACGTCTTCTTTGTCTAAAAGTTGTAAGATATTCATTTACTCTCAAATAATGAAATTTAATGTGTTTCACACAAAGAAGTGTTGTTGTTTTTCTTATTCCTATAATTCTTATTTATTTATATGTTTATATTTATTTTAAAAATCCGGATAAAACGTATCAAAAATCACTAAACTTTTAGTGATTTTCTGTTTTGTTCACTAAAGATTAATTTCTTACAGAAGTGTCACTAACAATTAATTTTTTTTTCATCGGGAGGTTACTATACATTTTCAGATAAAAAAATCACCGGAAATATAACGTGGCACGTCCACGTCACCAAGCCTTCTGATTAAGATTGCCATATAGACGCCACATCATAAAAAGTGCCACATCAGCCTGACAAGTGGAATCAATTTTTTTTTATTTCCTTTTTTTGCTTCTTCTCCCTATTTTTTCCACCGTTTCTTCTACCTTCATTTTTGTTTCTCTCTCTCTCTCTTTCTGATTCTCCACTCTCTCGATCTCTTGCCTTCGTTTCCACTCTCTCAATCTCTCTATTCTCTTCCTTTTCGATTCTACTCTCTTTTTTTCTTTGTTATCTAATGAAGGAGAGTGATTCTATTGAGGTCTGCGAGTGCGACAGCGATGGCGAGGATGGGTTTGACGATGGTTGTTGGTGGTGAGAGTCTGTGTTGGTGAGTGAGAATAGATGAGATTGAAGGAGATACAAATGGGTGTGTAAGAGATTGAGAAAGAAAGGAAGAGAGAGACAAAGGCGGCGTTGAGGTGAAGGTCATGGACTCCGCCAATGGTGGCATATGGAGGAGAACAGCGCACTACAAGCTTGGAACCTCCTTCAATCAAAGCTAAGTTTCTCTTTTTCTGTTTTCTTTGATTTTTCTTTTCCTTTTTCTTATTTTCGATTCATTTTTCCTCTTTCTGTTTTCCATGTTTTCTTTCAGTTTCAAATGATTTTATTGGTTTCTTGTAATACCCTAACCTTATGAATAAATGGTTGCACGATGAAATTGATTCCATGATTATGTGATTAAATTAATGCTATTGTATGATATGTTTAAATGTTGAATTAATGATTAAATTCAACAAGTATGTGTATATGTGAATAAGTAAATGAGTATGGTGATTGCATATAAAAGAAACATGCCATAGTGATTAAAAAGAAAAGTCTAGTGCCATAACTGTGAAAAATGAAAAGTTCTGTGCTAGAAATATAATTATAAAAAGTTAATTAATTATATTTGTGGCATGATTCTTTGAACTTGGTCAAGTTATGACTTAGTTCAAAGTAAATAGATTCAAGTTGGAGGACTTAAGTTGATATTTGCCATTTGGAAGACATAAAAATGAATTTCCTTCATCTTCTTCATTTGGTCTTCAAAAGCAAGAA
>CATKHJ010568837.1:0-11470 GCA_949750685.1 Vernicia montana | reverse complement strand
TTTTAAGGCCCAACCGAGACAATTCCCGAATCGTAAAATTTTCCCGTAATTTTCCTTCGATCCTTTTTCACTAGAAAAATTTTATATCACTTCCCATATCATAATATACACTATTAACATTGATACCTTACTCCTTTCAATCAAAATAAACATATAAAAATTCATACAACAATCAAAAACCCAAACCGAGCACTATACACACAACATGAACAAATGCATCGATTCATTCCCATTATGATTACTATCATGCACTATATATAGAATACATATATTCTATATCATTTCATAGCTCAAATGGGATATGGAAACCTCGGGTATTACATCACAGCTTTGACTTTAAAATTCATGCATGTGAATCTGCCAAATCAAACAAAATCTGAAAGATTTTATAGCCATTAGAGACGTGGAGGGAGCAGATTTTACTTGGATTTGGAGCCCAACAGTCACATTTATTGTTCCTATAAATACAAGAAGGTTCAAATGAATAAACTCTCTAGCCAAGTGAAAATCAAATTATATACAAATCAAAAAGCTTCATTTCTCATATTTGTAAATCATACTATGTTTTTGAACACTAAGCTAAATCCTTTCATCTCTTTAAGTATTTTTCATTCAAAACTAGTGTATGTCATTATAATATTTAACCTAGCTTGTATTTAAGTCTTATAAGACTTTAAACACAAAAATCATTGTATCTTGAGTGTGTTGGGTGAAATCTATTATAAAGGGCAAAATCCTGAAGAACTAAGCTTGTAAAGCTTTGGGTGAAATCCCAGTTGTTTAGTGGAACCCTAAATCGGTTTGATTTAGGAGAAGTGGATGTAGGAGAGGTGATTGTGCCCCGAACTACTATAAATATTGGCTAAGCTTTCTCTAACTCTATTTCCTTTGTTTATTTATTTGAAATTGGTACTTATTGCAAATAGGATGTTTATTTGCATTAGAATTTTTAATAATCCTATTCACCCCCCTCTAGAATTGCCATACTTGGGACAATACATATGGTATATGTTAGGTATATTGTGATTACAATGGTATATATTGAGTATACATTTGGTATATGTTGGGTACATGATACTGTTAACTCAGGTTGTGATATTGGGATTATGTGTAATAAATGTTAAGTGTATTACATCATAGGGAGTTCTACAGGTTGTTGGTATCCTTATGGTCATCCATGCCTTAGGACCGTCACACTTCTGAAGATGGGGTGTGACATAAATAGACTCATCCAATACTCAATTCTAGTATAGGAGTGTAAAGAATTCTTTCCAATAGTTAAATTTAAGCCTAGGGTTATCTAGGATTCTAATTCCCTTTCTACTATCATCTTACTATCAATCATGCATTAGAAAACTAAATTAATCTATTAAATCAACTACTCATGCAGCTACTCATCAAATTCTAGCTCAAAACTCAACTTACAAGATAATAGATATTCAATCTTAACTTAAAATTAATGAAGGAACCTTACCTCCCTCTTAATCTAGATGAAGAATCTTATAATAAATAGGTTTGATTTTAGTTTTCTTGAAGAAAATTTGTAAAATTTGATCTTGGAAATGTTTGGGAATGAAAAATAATGAGGAAAGATAAAGAAAATGGAGTAAGAAGAGTGTTTTGGTCAATATTTTGGTGGTTAGGACATTTATATCCATTTAAGGGTAGTTGGGCATTAAATACACTCATTTTTCCTTTTGGAGCAAGTTCACGGTTGTGACACTCAAAGTCTCCGGGGTGAATTTTACACAAAAGTGAAATTAACTATTTGCCAAGCTAGCTCATGGGCATTACCTTAGAGGTAACGACCGTGAACTGGCCTTTCACTTTAATTCTCGTTGTTTGACCCATTTTAAGCCTAACTTCTAGCATACCACTTATATACACTTTTCATACAGCTCATGGCACATATGTTTTCACATGTTACTTGGCTTAAAACTCATTCATATGATCAAGTGAACATGATTATGAATTTTGGTGTATTACACTTTTCCCCTTAAGAAAATTCATCCTTGAATTTAAAATAACTAGAATACTTACATGACTTAAGCTTGGAAAAGATGGGGTACATGTTTTTCATGTTTTGCTCACTTTCCCATGTGTATTCATCTACATTATGATTCTTCCATAGCACATTGAGCATAGTTATCTCTTTGTTCCTCAACTTCCTTACTTGTTTATCAATTATGGGTGGAATCTCTTCATACGACAAATCTTCATCTACTTCTATAGTTTGAGATTGCAGGGCATGTGACAGATTCGGTAGATATTTCCTCAACATAAATATATTGAAAACTTAATGTACATGAGCCAATTATGGTGGAAGGGCTAATTTATAGGATACATTACCAATCCTTTCTAAAATTTCAAATGGTCCAATGTATCTTAGAGACAATTTACTTTTCTTACCAAATCACATCATTCCTTTCATAGGAGACACCTTGAGAAATACATGATCCCCTATAGAAAAATGAACATCCTTTCTCTTCAGATCCGCACAACTCTTTTGTCTACTGAATGTTGTTTTCAATCTTTCCCTGATAAGGGGCACTTTTTCTGTTGTTTCTTTGATCAAATTAGGACCTTCTGCATGCTTATCTCCCACTTCCATCCAACACACTAGTGATATGCATTTCCTTCCACACAAGGCTTCATATGTTGCCATACCAATGGTGGAATGGTGTAATACCCTAGACCTTAAATAATTTAATTTATTAGATTGAATGATTAATGTGCTTAGAAAAGTTTAAATTCAATATTGTTGAATGCAAAACTGAGTGTTGAATTTATGATTAAATTCCATAAGTAAGTGATTATTGATATGTGTGAATTATATGGAACATGTGAGCAAGTGTTGGGCTAACCCATGCATAGGGTGGCCGGCCATGGTGAAGAGAATGGTGGAAAAATTGAGCCTAAGTAAATTTTAAATGTATTAGAAAGGGAGTTAGTGGAAAGTGAGTCCCACTTTCCACTAACATCACTTTTATATTAGTTTTTCTTTGCTTATTTCAAGGTTCAATGAACCTAGACAATATGTATCATCCTATTTTCACTTGAATTAAAATTAAAAGAAGAAATTACAAAACGTCTCTTGGAAGTTATGGAATTATAGCCATTTATTTTCCTTGATTCAATTATAGCGATCCATTTCATTTTAAGTCAAACACCAACTAGCTATCATCTTTTTCATTTTCACAAAAGCTATCAAGATCGAAAGCACTTTTCCTTCTTCTTCTTTTTTATTTCTTCAATTGATCAAAGAAAATCACCATCAAAAGGAAAGCTCCAAAGGTAAAACTTGGAATTTAAAGTCTTTTCTTCAATTTTTCTTCTCTTCAATTTTTCTTCTATACTTTACTTGAGTATGATTTGGGATGTCTTATTTTCTTTCTTCTTTCTTCTTTCTTTTCTTTTGGTTTACCCAAATGGGTTTCTAGAAAAGGAACTCCTTTGAGAAAATGCATTTATATGATGATTTGTAAGCATGATTGAGAAGTACTGAGTATGTGGAAATGATTTTTCCAAAAAGGATTTCAAACTTGCTCACTTTGATGATGATGGGTTTGATAAAAAAAAATTGGGTTTTTAAGATCCCTTGTTTACATGTTGATTGATGATATAAGTTAAGTTGTAAGTCATTTTCATGATGTAAAATTGATTTTGATTTAGTCTTGGTTGTGAGAATACTGATTTTTCCCTTCTCTAGTCATTTGAGGATTTTGCCTGAAAACTTACCCAGATAAATGATACGGGCAGTGATACAGGCGTATCATTTATTTTGAATGAATTTCCTTATGATACGAGCGTATCACTGGGCGTATCATTTATTATGGATGAATTTCCTTATGATACGGGAAGTGATACGGGCATATCATTTATTCTGAATGGTTTTCTTGTGATACGGCCATACCTCTGGGCGTATCAATTATGAATGACCAACTTCCATATGTTTTATTTCAATTATTGGCATGCTAAATTGACATATGTATATGACCAATGTGATTTATGATTGAAAGGGAATTGGACATTGGTCCAAGGCCTAATCGGCCCCAATTGTGAAAGTATATGGATCGATTGTTGAATTGTTGATTGTACTGGTATGTGATGTCTTGTTGATTGATAGTGATTGTATGCTAATTATAAATATAGAAGTAGGAGAATTAGAATTTGGCTTGGTTCTATAGATAAGTTGGAAATGATGATCTAAATTGTGATTAATTGGAATGGTTCTTGTAGACCTTAAAGACAAAGTACAAGAGGAATCGGACGATTATTATTTATGCTTGTGATAGTTAGGAGCAAAGGATTCCCAAGGTGAGTACATGATAATCAATATGTTATGGGTGTTATCCAATCATATAATTATTCATTCATTATATCAATTTGATTATTTGATTGAACTTATGTTCCATTGATATCTATTCATGAACCCAAATATGTTAAAATATCTACTTGGGACCTTCGGTCTACTTTACATCGATATAAAGATAGTATATTGAAACCTTTACTCTTTGATGAGTACCATAGATCATTTAAATCCCAAATGCTTTCAATTGTGAAAATGTGATAAATCATTTAAAGCAGAAATCTCCATCTGATGTGGGATATACATCAGTCATGTGCACATTGTAAAGAAGGCTTGACGGATAGGGATAGTGTATCCGCCTTAGCTGGGAAAGGTGGTCCTAGCGGGGAGACCTGATTAGTCTCTCGCTTGAATCATTATGAGTGTTCAAGGCATTAGCTGTCACTCGATCTAAATGGTAATGAGAACACACCATTCTCAAATATATGGTTTCTGCTAAAATAAGACGAATCATACTTAATTGCTTTACTTTGAAGCCCCATTTATTGGTTTCATAAATGAACCCCATCGTGATAATTTCAATTATCTAATTGTTTACATTGCTTAAAAGCATTAAAGATATCTTATTCTTACATTCTACAAATGTACTTAGCCAGCATAACATGTTGATCTATTATGTATTCACTGAGATTTTTATCACACCCTTTTGTGGTTTTCATTTTTCAAGTGCTATAGAGGTTGTGACAAGGTAAAACTCAAGCTCCATCTCTCCGCATGGGGGTTACTATGTCCATTTTCATTTTGTTATATCATAATGAGTATGTATCTCAAAGAGACTAGTCTAGAGTTCCATGGTCATTGTAGTGTTATAGTGATATGGATGGTTAATCAATTCTATAATATTTATTTGGGAATATAATCATTTCATTATATGTTACAGTTGTTAGTATATTAAACTAATTGTAATAGATGGTATATTTTGGTACGTATACATAGTATAGTATACGTTTGATGTATGGTTGATATGGAAGTGATCTCGTATTATGTTTCAGGTTCTGATTATGGTATTGTTGATTGTATGATTTGTTATAGATTGGAAATGTCTACGTGCTTGGGTGACCTTATATCTCTCTGAGTCCTAGGACAGTCATGGCTCAAAGTTGGGTCGTGACAAATGGTAGCTATTATTATAAGCAAATTCAATCAAAGGGAGATATTTATCCTAATTCCCACCAAAGTCCAATACACACATCCGGAGCATATCTTCTAAAGTTTGGATTGTGCATTTTGACTACCCATCAGTCAATGGATGGGAAGCTATACTGAAATCCAACTGTGTACTCAACGCTTTATGTAACTTCTGCCAAAACCTAGAGGTAAATTGAGAACCTTTATCATAAATGATGGATACTAGTACACCATGGAGACACAATATCTTGTTTAAGTACAATTGAGCATATTGGGCTACTGAATAGGTAGTTTTTACTTCTAGGAAATGAGTCGATTTAGTCAATCTATCCATAATTACTCAGATTGAATCATAGCCCCTTAAAGTCCTTAGTAAGCCCATAATAAAGTCCATATTAACCTGCTCCCATTTCCATTATGGCATTTTAATTTCTTGCAATAAACCTGAGGGCTTCTGATGCTCAAATTTAACTTGTTGACATGTCAAACATGAAGATACAAATATAGCTACATCTTTCTTCATTCCAGACCACCAATAATAGCTCTTCATATCATGGTACATTTTGGTTGCACCCAAATGCACACTAGAAGAAGCTTGATGTGTCTCCTTTAAAATCTACATTTGGCACACATAACCGATGACCATAGTGCAACACACCATCTTTCAATTCAAGTCCTGGTGCTTGGCTTACTTGTACTTCCCCTTTCAATTTAACAAGTTGAGAATCTTCATCTTATAAAGCCTTGATTTTATCTATCAACTTAGGATTCACTTGAAAATGTGCAATGAAAACTTGGCATTCAAAAACCTCAAATTGCAATCCCTTGTTAAACAAGTCCTTCAACTCCTTCACCAATGGCCTCTTCTTCACTGAAAGGTGAGCTAAACTACCTATTGGCTTCTTACTCAGTGCATTAGCTACTATATTGGTTTTGCCTAGATAATATAAGATTTGAAAATCATAGTCTTTGAGTAATACCACCCATCTTATTTACCTTAAATTAAGATCCTTCTGCTGTTGGATATATTGAAGACTCTTCTGATCAGTGTAAATTTCACACTTCTCACCAAAAAGGTATAATGTCTCCATATCTCGAGTGCAAATATCATCATAGCCATCTCCAAATCATGAGTAGTATAGTTCATTTCTTGCCTCTTCAGTTGCCTAGATGCATATGCGATTACTTTCCCATTATGCAAAAGGACACATCCAAGTCCTACTCTAGAAGCATCACAGTAGATAGCAAAACCACTTGACCCTTCTAGTAATGCAAGCATTGGAGTTGTAGTGAGACAAGATTTGAACTTCTGAAAGCTCTCTTTACAAGATGCATCCCAATTGAACTTCACTTGCTTCCTTGTTAACTTGGTAAACGGTGAAACTATCTTGGAGAAATCTTTAACAAATCTTCTATAGTAACCCACTATACCAAGGAAACTTCGAATCTCTGTCATATTTATAGTTCAAGACCAATTAGATACAGCTTCAATCTTCTTGGGGTCTACTTGAATGCCTTCCTTACTCACAACATGTCTTTAAAAGCACACCCGATCAAGCAAAAATTCACATTTTGACAATTTGGCACACAATTTGTGCTCTCTCAGGACTTGCAACACTACTTTTAAGTGTTCTTCATATTCTTCTTTGCTTCTAGAATAAATAAGAATGTCATCTATAATGACAATGACAAACTTATCTAAGAAAGGCTTGAATACCCTATTCATCAAATCCATGAATGCAGCAGGAGCATTAGTTAACCCAAACGACAACACAGTAAATTTACAGTGACCATATTGAGTCCGGAAGGCAGTCTTACATATATCTTCATTCTGAATTCGGAGTTAATGATAGCTTGATCTGAGATCAATCTTAGAGAAATGATTAGCTCCTTGTAATTGATCAAACATATCATCTATCCTTGGAAAAGGATATTTGTTCTTCACAGTCACCTTATTCAACTGCTTCTAATCAATACACAATTTAAGTGAACCATCCTTCTTCTTAACAAAAAGGACTAGTGCACCCCATGGTGAATTGCTGGCCCTTATAAACCCCTTATCTAACAAATCTTGAAACTGCACTTTCAACTCCCTTAACTTTGTAGGTGCCTGGTATTTCACTCAATTCACTGGAAATCCCCTTAATGTCAATCACATAAGCCAAATATCCTTGGCAACCCTTCTATAGGAGCTTTCTTGCCCTAATAGCTGATGTAAAATTAAAAAGGAGCATCACTTCTATCCTCTTGATAAGCAAACTCATTCCCATCTTCTACTTTGAAGACAATCTTCTTATCATAACAATCAATGTGTTCATGATGAATGGAGAGTCAATCCATACCAAGTATAAAATGAAATTCTAACACATCTAATTCAATCAAGTCAATAGGAAGTTTCCTATCTTTAATATCTACCATGCATGTCTTATACACATGTTGCATTTCAAGGTTTTCACCTAATGGTGTAGTGACAGCTAATGGAATACTCATAATCTCTATCTTTATTCAACCTTTTAGAAAAACTAGGAGACACAAATAAGTATGTGGCACTAGAATTAAATAAAACCCTAGCTTGCTCATTTCGAATAGAGATAATACTTGTTACTGTAGTATTGGATGCTTGTGCTTCTTGTTAATTAACTGCAAACACTCTACCTCTTCCTCTTCCTTCAGGTGCTTGACTTGTCCCATAAGTCTGCCCTTGTCCTTTTCCTCTACCACTTGAACCCCTATTATCTTGTCTACTCATCTGAACTATAGGTTATGATGAGGCAAGTGTGGCCTGTTGCTCTCCCCACAATGGGCAATTTCTAATGAAGTGTCCTATTTGTCCATATTTGAGAAATGCCCCTATAGTCCTTCTACATAATCCTTCATGTCTATCCCCACACATAAAGCAAATGGGATTGGTGTAGCCCTGTTGTTCAAGCCTAGATGTACTTTGTGTAGGCCTTGGGACAGATGCTATAGAAATACTCCTAGTTTGGCCTTGACCCCTTGACTTCCCATTCTAGACATATTCTCAACTATAGTCGAAGTTGAATATTATGAAGCCTTCATCTATGAACTACTTTCTTCACCCCTTACGTTGACCCTTTGTGTAACATCCCAGGCATCCCTAAGTCCCCAGAGACTTGGAAATAATTTGGAACTAAGTTAGATGGAGAAATTGAACGAGAAAATATAAGGAAAAAGGTTCAAAACCTTAAATTAATCACGAGTTTGGAAATCAAAATGTTAAGCGTGCAATCGATGGATTTCGACTCCGCAATTGTTCATCGATATCGATTCAAGGGGAAATTCATAGAAATATTATTAAATAGGATATTGGAACCATAAAGATGATATTAAAATAATAGACAGTAATAACATAGTTTAGAACAAAAAGAGGTAGAAAATAAGAAGTTAGAAACCAAAGTCCTAAAAAGGATACGGGTTTGGAAATCGAGGCATTTAGAGTGAATTGACAAATTCCAACCTCGGAATGGATTTTTATACTTTACTTGGATAATTTAGGCAAATATGAGGATATTAGAAGTGATGAAACTCAAAAATAAAGTTAGAGTTAAGCATAGAAAATACCTAATCAAAATCGGTATGCTACATGCGTAACCGACAAATTTTGGTTTTCAAAATTTTAGAAAATTCTAGCCTAGGGAAAATTGATGAGAAAAAGATTAAAAATGATATTAGAAACCTAAATTAGTGATTAAAAATATTATTAGTCAATATTATTGTAATTAAGGATTAAAAATGGCAATTTTATAAAAATTAAGAAATGATGACATCATCATTGACAACTCATCACCTAAACTATAAAAATAAATGAAAAAAAAATTCTAGCACATGGATGGACACCTAAGAGGCATCCAATGGTGGAGATTTTTCCAACATTTACCATAAGAAAATAATAAAAAAAAAAAGAAATTAAAAACATAAATAACCAAAAAAATGAGAATATAAACACATATCTTCTCATTTATCAAAATAATTTAGTTAAGGAAAAGAGAAGGGAAGAGAGAGCACAAGAGAGTGGAGAGAAAAGAAGAAGAAAAGAAGAAGAAAGGAAGAAAACTCTAAGGTAAGAGTTCTTTGATTTTCTCTATTTATGTATATGTGATAATTGTGTTGATTTTGCTGGTTGAATTGGGGGGGGGGGGGGGTGGAAAAATGAGGATTTGAAGTTGGAGAAAGGTATTTTGATCAATGAAAAGATCTATTTGAGATGGGTTTGAAAGGAGTAAGGAGTAGAGGGTAGACAGATTTAAGGGTTTGAAAGTTTTAGAACTTGAGAGAGGTAATTAGACTTTTTGGAGCACGAATTTAGGGAAAGTCAAAACATAAAATTGTTAGAATTATGTGTTTAGTTTATTTCTTTAGGAAGAAGTTTAAGCCAATTTGTGAGGCCTCGCCCGAACGCCCCTCCCCTCGCTCGTGGGAAGATTGCCTTAAGGAAAGGCGAGAGCGATTTTTAAGGGAGGTTAAGGAACGGGTTTTGGTACTTACGATTGGAGGCGGCTATCGCCTCGGAAAATTGATTTTTGATTTTGAAAAGGATTCGGGATTCGCCACCCTAATTTATTTTAAATGGGAAAATTAAGGAAAAACACAATTTGACTCCAATTTTATTAATCTTTTGATTAATTTACCCAAGGAAAAAATCACTAATCTTCGAACCAAGTTTGGGCTCGGGGACTAGGTTTTTGGTTTTGAATAATCTCGATTTGGCATTTAAATTTGAATTGACTTTTGAAAAATGATTTCATGGATGACGATTATTTGATGACAACTTATAATGCATGAGCATGGCATATTTATGAGACGGGACAAATAAAGAGCAAGTATTTAAAGTGTGGGTATTTAAACATCCATAAGTAAAGGAGAGTATTTTCTCTAACCCTTATGGGTATTAGGAAAATCACAAAATCGCTCCTTTACTCCAAAAATGATTAACTAAAATAACATTAATTACAATTTACATGTAAAGTATAAATTTACAATTGCATGGAAAATAAATGGGGGAGGGGATTGATTGGGATTTGGATTTGAAACTTGGTTTTAGATTCCAAACTTGCCTACGTACCTCATTGAATGGGGATCAAAACCCGCGTAGTTCATTCCACTATGAGGTGGAAAGAGGGTTTAAAAATCAGTCAGATTTGATTGGTTTGATTTGGTTTGAGGCTTGATTGAGGGTGAGAGATTATACCTTCTTTTTGGTTGATTTGAGTGGTGGGAGAGTGGTTTTACCGGAGCAGAGTTTCGTTTTGGAAAAATATGATGATTTTGAAAAAGGGATTTGATTACTCAAACTTTAATTAATTAAAATGATTAATTAAAAGGATTAATTAACCACTTGAGTGAAAATTTAATTTTAAAAAAAGGATTAATTAATTAATTAAAATTAATTTTTAATTAATTAACTAATTTGGTGGAAAATTAAAAAAAGGGTTAATTAATTAATTAAATTTGATTTTTAATTAATTAATTAATTGAGAGTTGGTGGGAATTTTAAAAAAAATTATTAATTAGTTAATTAAAATTAATTTTTAATTAACTAACTAATTAATTGGAGGGAGTAAAAGTTAATTAGAGAGAGAGAAAGAGAGAAAGCAATTGGAAAATCAACAAAAGCTTTTAGGTGTATTTTTGAAATGAAATGGAGGGGAGGTATTTATAGGTGAATGGGGTTGAGTGAAAAGACTAAAAAGGGTCCAAAAAGCAGAAAAGGGAAGGGTAAATTCAGAATTTCACAAAAAGGAGGGCAAAAGGGTAATTTTGTAGCACAGGGATAGGCACACCGCCCGAGGAGTCGGCGGCAGCAAAACGCTCCCCGGCGGCGCGCCAAGCCGGCTCTGGGTTTTCGAGTCTTTCGGGTCAGTTTTCGGGACATTCGAGTCAGTTTTCAGATCTTTCGGGTCAGTTTTTGAGCTATTCTGAAGTCTGAAAAATTGCCGGTCAGTGGCGGTGGAT
>CATKHJ010568776.1:0-10394 GCA_949750685.1 Vernicia montana | reverse complement strand
GCATGTTCATACCTAAAATCATCATTTCTTTGCTATGCTAGAATTATTTACCGAGGCCTTCGACCTATCTCTAAAGAGCGTATCTACTTTTGTTATAGTGATATCTCAAACAATTATTGAATCCTAAATTGGATATTGAGGCACGATTCATTCTTATATGCCATATTGATTTACCATGAGTTATATTGTTATATGTGAATATGAGAAAGCAGAAATCCCCGACTGATGTGGGGTTATACATCGGGCCTATGCACATGGTAAAATACCCACGGATAGGGTGAGCGTATTCGGACTTTAGCTAGGGAAAGTTTGAGGTCCTAGCCATAAGACCTGATCAGTCTTACGTGATATTATGTGATGTGAGTAAGTAAGGCATTAGCCACTACTCTATTACTATGTGGGAAGCATACTGCTTCTGATCTTAGATTTCTGCTAAATTAATAAATGTGAAAGTATTTGTATCATAAGATACCTTATACCATGAGATTATTCATTTCATATTCTACTTATAACTGTCGGCATATCATATTAGTATATCGTGTTCTCACTGAGATTTATCTCACCCCGTAGTGTTTTATATTTTTTTTACAAGATTATAGAGGCTCATACAAGGTAACCCTCTCAAGCCACCTTCCATCGCTTGGGAGATTACTATGCCTCATTTAGGTCGTTTGTTTATATTGATTGGTCTGTAATAGGCGTACTTTTACTAAAGCTCCACAGGTCAAGATATTAGTACTGTTGATTTGGATGACTGTAATCCTTTAAGTTATTGATTATTAAGTTATGAGGCATTAACCAATCATGTGATATAAGGCATTAAAATCAATCATCGGTCACGTATAATTAAAGATCAATTATGCATGTAATATGGGTAGTATGTATGATAGGATTCATCTATGAGAGTTGTCTACGATCTTGGGATTGTGCTTGTCATGTGTTAGTGAGAGTAGTGTATTAAGGGTTCTACGGGTTTAAGTGACCTTACGTCTTCCTATACCCTAGAACCGTCACATCTCGAAAGGCGGGATGTGACAAAGGGCATAGGAAGACCTAAAGTCACCTAAACCCATAGAACCCATTATAACAATAGCAATTATACTAAAAGACTAGCAATCAATACCAAGAGTCATTACCTGAATATCGATTTCATATACATAATAGATATATATATATATACTATAAATATATATCAAACATATACAGTGTCATCATCAATATGTATACATCCTAGCACTCAATCTGTACATGTTCCATGAGTTTAGATAGTTCCAAACCACACATTTAATAAAATGCACATATTAATCGTACTAAGTCTGATATGACTATGGAGCTCTAACATATTTCCAACATTACATACTTTTGAGAATTCAAAATTATATACAAGTACTGCAACAGGGCAAATCCCAAGTGAAGGATCAGAACTTGAGAATTACCGTGTTGACTCCTCTAGTATACCTAAAAAATATTAAACAACTAAAGAATGAGAAAAGATCAGTGAGTAAATAATAATATAATATTAAATGCAGTTAGAGGAATAATTTATATTTCAGTGATGTAATAATAGGAATCAAGTTTAAAGAACGAGAACACTTATAATATTATTTAAGAATTGAATCAAGATATAGGGTAAACATAATCATTTAGTAGAAATCAAAGGTTTGGAGATGGTATGTCTCCTACATATAACTGAGAGTGGCGGCCTAAGCCTCGCTCACTCATAGAAATAGTAATATAAGACTGATCATGTCTTATGGCTAGGATCACCCTTCCTAGCTAGGGTTCGAATACACTCGCCCTATCCACAGGCTTACCATGTGCACAAGGTCTGATGTAAACTCCACATTAGATGGGGATTTTTTCTTTATGGTATGTATAAAGTTTACATTATACAATTTGGTTCAAGATAGCGCAATCGTTATTATTAAGAACATATTCAATAAAAGAGCAAATTTGGCTTGGAACAGGCCGAAGGCCTTTTAGTATTCTCATTAATCAATGAAACATTTCAAGATTAGGTAACAATTGGTTGTTCATCAATTGAGCAATTATGAAAGTTTCAGTATCATAGTGGTTTCGGCAAGGAATTATTACATAGAATACTATATTATAAAGTACTCACCTTATACTCCTTAGCTCTTATCCGTTACTCAATATAAACAAAAAGAATGATCCTGGCACTCAGGAGAGTTCACTTTGCCTTTTCCTTTATCTTTTGATTCTAAAATCCATATATTAACTCATGTCATATTAGAAACGATGACTTTTACCTATTATTTATTGTTTCTTAATCCTACTTAAATTCCTAGTTAACTACTAATACAATCATATCATTAGCAATTCAATCACTAACAATATCATTCAAACAAATAACTTTAATTCAATCTTGATAAAATAGCAATGTGGCTAATAAGGCCGAATTCTTTTAGGGTAATTCCCTTCCATGACTATCATTCATTGTAATTAATCTTTCGATTCACTTACCATACATTGTGAACAATCCATAAAAACTTTTGAAATTAATTATTATGTTTATTATTTAGGAACTTTCTTATATTGACTAATACTTTATCATTAGAGACATTGCTATTACTAAGTTAATAACTTACTTTCAATTACCTTACTTTATATTTAATACACATTCAAATCAATTTCAATCATATAAACACTTTAATTTTGATTAAAGATTCAAGTTTGGGTAAAATTACTTATTTGTTTTCAATTCCTCAAATTGATCATCAATTCATCTAATTAGCATTCAAATGAGTTTATTTCTTTAATCAATCAAAATTTTATGACTTTGGTTGTCAATTCCCTAAGTAGGTCAAACCTAACATAGGGGAAAACTAGTTTCTTTTCTTCAAATTCCCAATTAGTTCCATATACATTCAATTGAAGTCCAATTAAGCATCATTCTAGCACTAATTGCATCAAAGTCAATCCTATGTTCCCAATCCTTCCTTGGCCGAACCCTAGATATAGGGTTTTCTCAATTTCTTGTTTCAATTCTCTAAATTAAAGTTCAAACTATTCAATTGAAGCTCATTAGATCACTTTTTTATTATCAATTCCATCTAATTTGATTTAGAGGAAAAACCCCTGATTTACCTAACCATAAGAAATAGGAATTTCACAATTTCTTAACCAATCCTTAAATTGACTCTAGAATTATTCAATTGACATATTAAAGAATTGAATTTATCATTCAAATCATAAAACCCATCAACATCCTCCACACCTAGTCATGGCCGAATCATATAGGCCCTTTTGCCCCAAATTCTATTTGATTGGTTTTTCCCACAATTTCATCAATTCAACCATGATTCCTACACTCTCATCACCTCAACTATCATCTAATTCAAGCAAACAAAAGTTCTCCCACTCCTATCTCCACTAGGCTGAACCACATAAAGAAAAAAGAAACTTAACAATATCAAGCAATAGTAACTCATATCCAAGCTATAAATGAAAATCAGAGCTAGGTTGTAGTAATTACCTTGGAAGTTCTTGATTTGATGAGGAACTTGGAGTTTGGCCGAATGGTTTAGAGAGAAGGGAGGTTGTGTCTTCTAATTTTGTTGGTTGGTGAGAAATGTAAGAGAAACTTAGTAAAATTTTAGTTTTTATATTATTATAATTTAAGATGGATGGTGAAGATTGAAAGAAATTAATCCAAAGGCTATCAATTTTTTTTGAATTTTGAATTTATAATATTTTTTCATAAGTAGATAAGGATGAACAATTTTCTTACATAAAAAAAATTAAATTGATTTCTTATACTTAAGTCAAAATTTTGACTATTAAATGTGGGTCCCACCTAACTCATCTTCCTTCAACTTTCCTTTAACTTATAAGACAACTATTTTCACCCGTCCATTTAGCACACATGGCCGGCCCTTTAGTACACATGGCCGGCCCTTTAGTTGAATTTTAGCCCATCATTTCAATTTTTCATACTCACTAATTTCACTTCAAATAATACATATTATAATTATTTGCAACTTTTATTTCCCTCTCCTTCAAGTCTTTTATTCAAGAAAATAAAAAATGTAAATTCTCTAATCATGCCAATAGCATTTAGAATTTTATAATTCCTATGATTACAAATAGTTTAATTTCATTCCAATGTAGTGTATATATTAAAACCATTATCGTTCGAAAATTTTATTAACTTAACTATTACCTTAATTTTACTTAATCTAGCAATGTCACTAGTTTCTTTTGCTTGAATTTACTTAGGGTATTACATTCTACGCCCCTTTAAGAATTTGTCCTTGAATTTAGAAGACTTACCCATTTTGTTTTGAACAAATAAGAATATCTTTGTTTTATAGCAGCTTCGCTTTCCCACGTACACTCTTCTACACTATAGTTTTGCCATTGTATCTTGACCATTGGAATTTATTTATTACGCAATTTCTTCACTTGCCATTCTAGGATAGCCTCTGCAATATCTTTATAAGAAAGATCTTGGTCTAGCTCGATTGTTTGAGGTTCAATACATGTGAAGAGTCTGGAACATACTTCCTCAACATTGAGATATGAAAAACTGGGTGTATGTGTTCCAACGCAGGAGGTAAGGCAAATCTGTAGGAAACTTCTCCGACTTTATCTAAGATTTCGAAAGGCCGTATAAATCGAGATGCTAGTTTTCCCTTATAACCAAACCTCATCACTCCTTTCATGGGTGAAATCTTCTAAAAGACATGGTCTCCCACCCTGAATTGTATATCATTCCTTTTAGGATTAATGTAACTTTTCTGTCAACTAAAAGTAGTTTTTAATCTTTTCCTGAATAGTTTTTACTTTCTCAATAGCCTTTTTAACCAAATCAGGAGATTCAAAGTACTTATCACTAGCTTCTATCCAACAAATTGGGAAACGACATTTTCACTCATACAAAGCTTCATATGGAGCCATACCTATAAAGGAATGATAACTTTTATTGTAGGCAAATTCAACAAATGGAAGATACTTTTTTCAACTTCTTCCAAAATCCATAACACACATTTGAAGCATGTCTTCAAGTGTCTAAATAGTTCTTTTCGACTGTCCATCCGTTTGTGGGTGGAACACCATACTGAAGTATAATTGTGTCCCCAAAGCTTCTTGAAACTTTTGTCAGAATCAAGAAGTAAACTGCGTGCCTCTATCAAAAATGATTGAAACAGGAACCCCATGCAACTTTACAATTTTGTTAATATAGATCTGAGCATATTCTGCTGTTTTATAAGTTGTGTTGACTTCCAGAAAATGCACTGACTTTATTAAACGATCAACAATGACCCATATGGAAACGTATCCTTTTGGACTCCTGGGCAAACCTACTACGAAGTCCATCATAATTTATTCCCATTTTCACTCAAGCAACTTGATTTTTTGTAATAAACCTGAAGGTTTTTGATGCTCGAACTTCACTTGTGGACAAGTGAGACACGAAGCTACGAAATTTGCCACATCCTTCTTTAACCCAGGCCACTAGTAATATTTCTTCACATCGTGATACATTTTTGTAGCTCCAAGATGTACACTATAAGGAGTTTGATGTGCTTCCTTAATAATTCTTTCTTTTAAGTCATCCTTATAGGGTAACACATAATCGATCACTACAATAAAGCATATCTCCTTTCAATTAAAATTTAGGAGTTTGTCCCTTCTTTACATCTTCTTTAAATTTCACTAATTGAGGATCTTCATTCTGTGAAGATTTCACTTCATCGATAAGTTTTGGCTTTACCTGAAAGTGAGCCAACAATACTTGGGACTTGTTAACTTCTAACTGTAAACCCCCATTGAATAATTCTTTTAATTATTTCACAATATATCTTTTCTGTGCTACAATGTGTGAAAGGCTTCCCATTGATTTGCGACTCAATGCATCTACTACAACATTTGCCTTTCCAGAATGATACAGGATTTGACAGTCGTAATCTTTCAATAATTCAACCAATCATTTTTGTCTAAGATTTAAATCCCTTTGCTTCATGATATATTGGAGACTTTTATGATCTGTATAAATTTCGCACTTCTCTCCATAGAGATAATGTCTAAATGCGTAAGTTGTCTAGATGCGTAAACAATAACCCTTCCATTTTACATTAAAATGCACCCTAATCCCACTATCGATGCATCATAATAAATGGCAAATCCTTTGTCGCCATCAGGTAGTGACAATACAGGGGTTAAAATAAGACACTTCTTTAGCTTTTGAAAGCTTGCTTCATAGTTCTCATCCCAGTTATACTTAACTTATTTCCTAGTGAGTCTAGTTAAAGGTGTAGCTATTCACGAGAAATCCTTTACGAATCATCGATAATAGCCAAGAAAACACACGCAGTCTACCCATAATTCACATTTAGACAATTTTGCATACAATTGATGCTCTCTCAATGTTTGCAATATAGTTCTCTGGTGTTCAGTATGTTCTTCTTTACTCTATGAGTACACCAAAATATCATCTATGAACAGTATCACAAACTTGTCTAAGTATGGTTTAAACACACGATTCATGAGATCCATGAAGGTAGCAGGTGCATTGGTCAAACCATACGGCAACACGGTGAATTCATAGTGGCCATATCTTGTTCTAAAAGTCATTTTACAGATTTCTCCTCCTCGGACCTTCAACTGATATACTCGGATCGGAGATCAATTTTTGAAAAGTAACTGGCTCCTTACAATTGATCAAATAGATCATCAATTCTTGGCAATGGATACTTGTTTTTCACTGTTACTTTATTCAACTGTCTATAATCTATACACAGTCTCAACGATCCATCTTTCTTCTTTATAAACAAAACTAGGGCACCCCAAGGAGAACTATTAGGTCTAATAAAACCTTTATCTAGCAAATCCTACAGCTGAATCTTTAATTCCCTCAATTTAAAAGGTCCCATTCGATAAGGAGGTATTGATATAGGTTGAGTACTAGGCATCAATTCAATAGAGAACTCAATTTCTTTATTAGGAGGCACTCCGGGTAACTCCTCAGGAAACACATCAGGAAAATCTTCAATCACTAGCATTCCTGTAATGTCCTTCGGAATATTTTCTACATCTATGACATGAGCTAGAAATGCTCGGCACCCTTTTCTAAGCAACCTTTTTGCTCCAATGGCAGAAATAAAATGTGTTGACAAATCACTCTGATCACCATGATAGACAAATTCTCCATCATCATTCTCCTTGAAACCAATTATTTTCTCTCCACAATTTATTTGTGCATTATGTCTAGATAACCAGTCCATCTCCAGTATCACATAAAACTCTAGAACATCTAGTTCTATCAAATTTGCAAGGAAGTGTCTACCCTCAATTTCAACTACACAATCTTTATATACTTGATTAACTTTTATAGTCTCCCCCATCGGTGTAGTGATAATTAAAGGTTTATGCATCAGTTCTTTAAATCTATCTAATTTCTTTGCAAAGCATGGAGAGATAAAAGAATGGGTTGCCCCATAATCAAATAAACATCTTGCATCAAAAGACTGGATAGGTATTGTACCTGTCACAGTAGTATTTAAGGTGCGGGCATCCTATGTATTTAGTGCATATACTTTTCCCCCATCTTTCACTTCTACATTTCGGATTGGATCGGAAGCTTGCCCTTGTCCTTTACTTTTGCCTCATTGCCTCTGATTCTCAGTACAATTCATTTGTACAGTTGGTTGGGATGCTGTAAATGTAGCTCTTTGGTCTCCTTTCTTAAGATAATCTTTTATAAAATGTCCCATCTCTCCACATCTCAAACAAGCTCCTGTAGTTCATTTGCACACTCCCGTATGCTTTCTTCCATAGATAGAACAGTTATTTACTTCCTGTCCTTATTGCCCAGACCGATAAGCCCTAGTGTTTCCTGACATTTCTTGATTGTGCACAACTTTGATTCCCTCAATGAGACTGATATGGAGTAGAAGTTGTAGTATTTCTATCTTGCCCTCTACTTTGTGAGTAGCTTCCTTTTTGCTGGCTATTTGCCCTTTATTATGATTCTTGTGTTTCTGGTCTCTCTCTGCCTGTTCTGCTCTTTCAGCTTTATTTTGGGCCTCTATAAGCTTAGCTCTATCAACTAGCTTAGCCATAGTGAGAAAATCACTTGCAATCAAGACATTATATAATGAAGTTATCAATCCTCTTTGGAATCGATCTACTCTGCTCGTTTCAGTATGCACTATGTAGGGAGCATACTTGCTTAATCTTTTAAACTCCTTGGCATAGTTAGTAACAAGCATGCTAGGTTTATGCTTCAGCTGCTCGAATTGTGGAGCACGATTTTATTTCTCACCCTCAGTCAAATACTCATCTATCTTCTATATTTCTCTAAAACCATTCCCATACATCTTTCTTCAATTGTATTCCCACCAGCTCAATTACTTTTTCATCCGAACAAGTTAGTCACTGAGCAATCTTATCAAGTTCATCCAAGAACTCTTGTTGATCCTCTCCCTCTTCACCTTTAAACTTAGGAGGGTTCATCTTTCTAAAATCATTAACTGTAATACCCTCATCGAGTAACATCCTTCTTAGCACTCTACGGGGTGGCTGTGGTGGTCGAGGGGGCAATCTCTCATTCCAAGGATCAGGTGGAGCTACTACTAAAGGTGGTAGTTGTGGCACCTCTTGTTGTTGTTGCCTTAACTCCGCAAGTTCACTCCTTAAGTCTTTAATTTTCCATCTCATTGCATCCATATCTTCAAGTTGTTTTTGTCCTCTACCACTTTCTGTTTGTTTCCTTGAACGAGAAGGTTCTCGACCGTCATTTCGAACAGATGCTGCATCAGGAGCAATGTCACATCCCACTTTTGGGATGGACAGTCCTAGGGCATGGGTAGGCCTAAGGCCACCGAAAACTCGTATTTCCCGACTAATTTTAGATTATCACTGTAGCTCCGGTGGTATGCCGACATTACAATTACCATTCCCAAGATCAAACCTGCAAGGAACAAATCACTTCCAATATTACACTTTATATTCTCAACTCCATTTAAGGCACAAGTACTCACCCAATCAGCATTACACACTCTTAGTTTGAATTTATTATATTCCATTCAGCCATTTATATTCATATACCATATCACACTTATGTTAGATTATGTACCATGCAGTCACTAGATAATACCGTTTTACATCATCACATATAATCACATTTACAAATATCTATTATACACTTCTGTATTATATTTACATAACTAGTGCAAAATATCGGCTAAAACCTCCAGCGGCAAGTGAAGTAGGAAACTTGCGCTGAGAATCCACTAACCTGAAAAATAAGGGAAAAGGGGTGAGACTTAAATCTCAGTGAATATATAATAAATAACCGAGCATAAAAATTTGGATGTATGAATATAATCATTGCTTCAATAGGTTATCACAATAAACAATTAACTAATTTCCAATTCAATACAATTGAGGGTTTAGCAAAAATTATTACCAATTTAATGTGAACTTTATTCACATTCCCAATATAGTACTGCGGAACCACAAATTTCCAATGACAAATTGTAACACAAGGTTAGCTAGACTTTGTGGCTAGATATTCAAATACCTCATAGCAAGGTACAAGTCACTGTGCACAGAGTTCGGTGATCCCCACACCGAAAAAAGGAAATTTCTTATTTTTGGCTTAAGTTAGGATTCAAATCAAATATAACATTTTCACATATAGAGAATTAATTAGGGTTCGAAGTAACAAAGGTAATTTATCAATTTCAAGGTCACATAATCAAATACAATTCACATATTCAAAATGAAATGGGTATGTGCCGGAAAATTTAATATATACTCACCTTTCTAGTTAAACTCTAAAATACTGATACTCTTTCTCAATTCTTTTGTCACCAAATTCACCCTCTTACAATTCCTCTTCACTTTCTACAAATTATAAAATATTTACATAAAAGTTATTTCATATAATTACATTTATTTACTTATTAACTTAGAAGATTAATTCATATTTGCAATTTTGATGCTAATTTATACTTTAAATGATTCAATTCCAAATCTGGTCACTCCTAACACATTTCCCCTCTATCACTTTCTAAGTTTAATTATCTAAAAGTTATTTTCTAAATTATCCTAGATTCTGAATCCTAGGTCTCACAAGAGTTTAGTATACTCTTTTGGCTATAACTCAATCTAAAAAACTCCATTTGATATAATTCTTTTTTTCAATGAAACTAGACTCATAAATTTACATTTCACTAGTTTTAACCTCAACTTGGTTCTGTGAGGCCTCGCCCGAACGCTCCTCCTCTCGCTCGTGGGGGAAAATGCCTTAAGGAAAGGCGAGAGCGATTTTTAAGGGAGGTTAAGGAATGGGTTTCGGTGCTCACGATTGGAAGCGGCTATCGCCTCGGAAAATTGATTTTTGATTTTGAAAAGGATTCGGGAGT
>CATKHJ010568671.1:0-12174 GCA_949750685.1 Vernicia montana | reverse complement strand
GAAATTTAAATCAACACAATCATCACCATACAAATTGAAAAGAAAGTGAAGAATTAGCATCATTACCTCAAGATCTTTCCTTTTGATGGTTGATCTTCCTTGATCAATGAAGAAATGAAGAAGAGAAGAAGAAATTTTTGGAGAGAAACTTTGAGAGAAAATGTTATGTTCTTGCTTTTTTTTGAAGAAAGAAGAAGAAGATGATACAAAATGATTTTTAATTTTGCTTCTTCAAATCCATAATGAATTTCCAAATTCATCTTTTAGTCCTTCACTTCAAATCCATTTACGATGAATCATGACACAATAAGCCTAGGTTCAATGAACCAAGCAAAACATAAATTACCATTATTCTTACAATTCCATTTCTGGCACAATTAAATTCAGAAATGGTCCTTATATTTACTATTATTCACAATCATGGAAAAACAAATTCTCTTTTACTCACTATGGCATATTGCTCATATGCAATTTAATCACATATACCTATTCATATACACATATACTCATTCAATTAACATCATAAGGATCAATCTATTCAATTCTCATGCAATCAATATGATTATTAGGCTAGGGTATTACACTTACGTTCTGCTATGCCATTTTGTTGGGGAGTGTAAATACAAGTTATTTAGTGAAGAATGCTATGTTGTTTCATAAAATTAGCAAGAGATTGATTCACAAACTCACGATTATTGTCAGAATGAAAAATTTTAATTTTAATGTTAAATTAAGTAAGAATCATTAATACGACCCTCAAGCTATAAGGAGTTTAGAATCGAATTAATTGAATTAGAACCCTAGAATCGATTTCAAATCAATCAAGAACAAAAGCTTAACCCAATTCAAGCTTGATGAAAGGAACCAAAGCTATAAGGTTGAACGCCACAAGTTACCTTGATAAGTTCATATTTGAGTTCTTAACAAATAACAAGAAGAATTCCTCACCAAGTGAAAGAAAGCTCTTATGTTTTTAATTCATTCATAATCTGCCTCCCTTTTACATAATTGTAGTTTTTATAAGGAAACTTAAAGACAAAACCCTAATATGAATAAAAGCAAACCCTAATCTGCAAAAACTAAACCTAGGCCGAATTTACAATCAAATAAGCCCAATTATTTTAAGTCCATTACATATGCAATTCGCCCTATCTTAAATTATAAATAAAAACAATCAGAAAATAAAGATAAGCCCTTTAGTACATCTTAATGTGCGAATTGGGCCTCTTCCAAAACAAGTCCAGCCCATTGCCCTTATTTCATGGACTCCAATCCTTACTCTTCCAATTCTAAGTCTTGTTCCTCATCTTGCACATAAAGATAAGTGATTATCTTCGGTGTAACTTCGAAAATCTTTAGAACTTTAGAATCTTCTAGCACAGCTTCTTTATCATGCATCTTCATGATTAAACCTTGTAAAGCCTCCTTCATCCTTTTCGTCCTTACTCTAGTCATTGAACCACCAATTCCTTGCAAAGCAAAGGGTTTTTAGGAATCAACCCACCTTGGTCTCTATCAATCATGTTGTAAAATTGAGGAATAATATGTAAAAGATCACTCTTAGATTTCATTAAATATACCCAACTAACCCTAGTACAATCATCAATAAAAGATACAAAATATTTATGTCCTGAAGCAGAAGGGGTAAATAAAGGACCCCACACATCAGTATAAACACACGAAAAAAAAATAATACTTTTATGAAAACTGACTTTGAAAGGAACACGATGGTTTTTGGCATAAATGCATTGTTTACATCTTAAACTATAAACAAAAATATTGAAAAATAATTTAGGAAACAAACATTCTAAATAAGAAAAGATGGATGTCCCAACCGACAATGCCAAAGGATAATTTTCTCTTTATCAGATGTTTCTCTCTTTGTTTGGAAGCCACGAGTAGGTGTTGCTATGTCTCGATGATCCTCCAAATAATACAGACCTCTCCCTACCAATGTCAATCGTCATCTTCGTAAGATTGTCCTGAAAAATACAATGAGTAGAGTGAAAAATAACAAAACAATTTAGATTCTTTGTTATCTTGCTAATGGAGAAGAGGTTATTTGAAAGTGTAGGTGCAAGTAAAACATATGACATTGAAAATGTTGGAGAAAGAGACATTTCCAGCCTCTGTGATTGGCATAGCATTCCAATTAGTAACCTGTACATACTTAACTGGTGGAGATGTTAGAGAATCAACGATAGAAGAGTTACTAGTCCTATAATCAGTAGCCCCTGAATCAATAACCCAAGTATTAGGATAAATAGAACTAATGGATAAACCAAAATTACCTTCTTGAGAAGATACCCGAGATACATAAGAAGCAGAAAATGGAGATGGAGTGGTATCTATGACAGTAACATTCTGAGTAGATTTTTTATTTTTTCTCTTAACTTGCTTGAGTTTATACCATTCCGGATAGCCATGCTTCTTCCAGCAAACATCAACTGTGTGTGTATTCTTATGACAGTGGGTGAAAAACCGAGATTGAGAAGTTGTAGAATCTCCAAAAGCAGAAATAGCATTGCTCTTTTGGACAGCTAGAGTTGAAGCCTCTAAGTGGTTTTCTGCACCCATGGTAACCTGTCGTTGTACTTCTCGACAAACCAAGGAATACGCTTCTTCTAATTTCAATAGTGGAGAAGTAGCTAAAACACGGCTACTCACTTGATCTAAGTTATGATCAAGACCAACAAGAAATATATAAACCATGTCTTATGCGATATGATTTCTATATTTTCAATATCAGCAGCACAAGTCATATCGTTTGGCCTTCGGTAATCAAGCTCCATAAAAATTGAGTTCGACTCATTGTAATATTCTGCTAGAGGACGACCAACTTGATGTAATTAGAAAGACTTTTTCATCAGTTCATAAACTTGAGAAGAACCAGATACATCAAGGTAACTTCTCTTTACAACATCTCATACTTCATTTGCCGTGCCACACTGCACAAAGTGTGACATCAGATTATCACTCATTGAATTAATGAGCCAAGATTTGACAAGTGCATCTTCAGCCTCTCATTCATCATAGCCTGAATCATCTTCTGCAGGTACAACCTTTTTCCCATTGATATAGCCCATTCTTTTTCTTCCAGCAATATGCATCTCCAAAATCTTATACCAAACCCGATAATTAGAGCTATCCAATTTAATATGGATGGATGAAGAAACATCTTGAATGGTCATGGTAGATGTTTTCTTGTTAAAAGATTCACCGTCAGTTTTAGTAGACATACTAAGGTGCGACTAGAGTTTTAAGAAGAAAGGGCAGCTGCGGCTAGGGTTTTTAAGGAAGAAGAGAGGAGCGGCTAGGGTTTTAGGAAGGAGGAGCAAATGCGGCTAGATTTTTTCAGGTAGAAGAGGTTGCAGGAATTTTTAGAGAAAGAGGAAAAAATTATACTCTAAAACTCTAATACAAGTTGTAAATATGCGAAATAATTACTTTCATATATTTCAATGATATATATACAAGATACAATGACCTATATATGGTAAATAGGTTAAACATACAACTGTATATATATTCCTAAATTAAAGGAAATTATACAGAAAATATATAAAATAGAAAATTATACAGAATAAGAAAGAGTCATAGCCCATTCCTACTAACTAATATCACAAGAACAAAACTGTAAGAAAATTAATTTAACAAAAGCTACATTAATAAAACCCCTCATTTATCATTATATATACTTCGATCACCCTACTTACATAAAATTAGCAATATATATATATATATATATATATATATTAAGCCTCAAGGGTTTAAAATAACTTAACCAATAGAAAATTATGTTTCTTTGAAACAAAAATCAGAAGAATAATTTGGATTTACTAGTTTAATTCACCACTGCATTTACTATATATTAAGGAGCATTACATCATATGATCAATCTGAACATGTTAGAAAGTAGAAAAACCTACAAAATTCATAGGCGATTCTTGCCTGCCTGTACGCAATGGAAACATATATTATAATGAACAACTGAAAGCTAGGCAGCCACCACTTCCAGAGGCACAAGAATTCAAGGTTAGCTTCCAAAATGGGACATATAAATTGGTAAAAATTGTTGAACAAACAAAATAGTAAATTAGTGTCCAATATGAAATCAAGATTTTATCTGACTAACCCAAGTGTATGGACAAATTGTTTCACCCCAGTGTGTCAATCCACCAAGAAACTACTATACCCTATTTAGAAATTGAGTTCTATATCTCTACCTTCATTTAGCATCAAAGATCTTCAATACCAAGCTGCCTCAATGAATCTGGACCAACAAGGAACACTCGTCTTTGTGTTTGATATCGAAAAACAACTATTCCCTTATGTGCTGTCCTTGGTACTCCATCCTAGAAAAATAAAATGAAATCAAATATATATATAAATAGAGGGGGAAAGAGATATAAGATGAGAGACAGAAGGGCACAATTGTTTCTGTTTGAATGTTTTTATATGACGCCTAATACATATATTTGCCCTTGATCTAATATGGAAAAGTGCCTATTTCGATCTATTGCATACCATTATATTTTTATTTTTTTCGCCATTGTACTCTTCTACCATCTTATTTATTTATTTTTTAAAAATCAATAGGCATGATTTCTCTAAGTTAGCAGAGCTTATCCCTGCATAGGCTTCTACCATCTTCTCTCTTTATCCATTCATTTTATTTCACTTTCAACCCACAACTGATTCCACAAGACAGAAAGAAACAACACATTCCTCATCAATATGATAGATTTTGTTTTATTTGATCTCAATATTAGAAAATCATACCATATATCATATTTCGAAATTCTTATACTTGCATATTTTGTTTCAATTTTTGTATAGTTTGGGTTAAGGAGACTTCGTTTTTGGAAATATTGGGGAAGTGGCCAATATGAATTTGAGCACAATTAAGGAAGAAAGTCCACAAAAATAAGAACATATGAGTGCAGCAAGGCAAAAACAAAATCTTAAGGGTGTAGTAGATTGAAATAGAAGGTCAGAGATATAGATTTTTCTCAATCAGGTCAGGAGCAAATTTATGTATTAGACCTTTTATATAGCCGTCCTTATAGTGATGCAAATCCATGCCACATAAATGGGCAATGTAAGGCACTAAATAGCAGTCACATCCATCAGACTTCCTTTTTCTTTATTCTTTTATTTTTCTTTTTAAATAGCAAATAGATTTGCAAGAATTTGATTAAAGGCTACAACTTCAATACTTCTTTTCAAGATATTTTCAACTTACTGAATATCTTTTATGTTTAGAACTTTGTTAATTTCACAAAAATGACTATAAATGTTAAGCCACAACCTGATCTGAAAAGACCTAAGCCTAAAAGAAATGAAGCCATCCTCTTATGTCTACCCCAAAACTTGAAACTCTTTCAAGACCAATGGAGAAACCAATGACATGAACTTACCCAAGATATATGCAACACCATCAAATCAAAATTAATAATTTTGCTGGCTATTTAGCATAAATTCAAGTACTGTTTACCAAAGAAAGAAATACCTTCCATTCCTCAAAAATACCAAACTGGCGTGCAATGCGTTTGAAGTCTGATTGGTCTTTGTACCGAATCCGCACATCACCTTCTATGTTATATGCCTTAAGAACAGCATCATTTCCATGGACAGCTTTAGCATTTTTCACAATGTTGGCAAAATATTTTGGATACTTGTCCTAAGAAGAACAAATACACTTTATTGAACAAAGTTGAAAAATAGTCTCCTTGAGAATGAAAAATTTATCTCAACTTTTATATGAAATAGAAAATTTTAGTACCTCCATCAGGTAGCTCAAATCCATTGACTTCCAGTCAACCTTTTGGAAGAAGTTGCAAAAGCAGAATATTGCTGATTATTTAAAATACATGCAAAAACTTCTAAGTAGTAATAAGATATAGACAAAAAATTGGTAATTACCTGGGCATCATTCAACTTAATAGGCTCAAGATATTGTTTGAAAAACTGCCCCATACTAGAACCCTGCAATTATAAATATGGAGAACTAATAGTGCGACAATGATAATCTATGTGGAGCCAGTTTATTGCAATGACCTTTAATGTAGGGCTTATAAAAATAAATTTCATGTTGCGACTTAAAACTCTACGTATCCTTGTTAGTTCAAGGAAATAGATTATTTAAAACCAATGACATACTGGCATGGTGGCAGGAGTCATGGCACTTGATTGGGTTTGGGTTCACTTTTTATCAACAGCACAAATAAATAATGCACAAATATACATAAATAACTAAATGGTAATCAATGGATTAACTCTGATCAAAACTTGCAAATGATGTAAGCTTGAGTCTGTGGTGCCCCTGAATAAAGAAATATTCTCAAGATGTAGAGGTAACATACATGCTCTCCGAAATTGTATGTCCTACATACTTCTGGGCGAATAAATTGTCGACCTTTGTGATTCTCTTTTAACCTCAACCAGTCATCCCAGTAAGTGAAGATTTTGTCAAGGCAAACATTAGAAGAGATGCATAAAAACACATTGACAAGTTATAATACAATACACTGAAACCACAAAAAGGATATGCTTTAGGCCATTTAGGGGAAAGTTCATCCCATATCGATCTAGTAAGCATCCATCCCAGTCCAGGAAAGAAATCTGACCGATAAAGTGTATCTGCAGAATGCATCGCATAGCTAATAAGAGAACAAAAGTGACCTAAATTTTGAATTTCAAATTACAATGCCAATCTTCCCAAACATTTACTGCTCAGGCTCATTGCAAGTTGAATTTATTATTACACAGATGTGGAGATATTTAGAGCAAGTGGGGAGGGTGAGAAATATGAGAAGTGACAAAACATGTCTAGAGAAAAATTGCAAGTAAAACAAAGATGAGATAAACAAGTGGCATGACTGAGATAGAACTTCAATGTCAGCTCTTTATAGGAAGCTTAGACAGAGTAGCACCAAAACTCTGTCGCACTTTGGTACCATTGTCTGTACCCCGTATAGGTAGGGGTGGCATGGGCCAAGCTCAGCCAGATTTGGGCTCAAAGTTCTAAGCCCAAGTTCACCCTAGAAAGAAAGGTTCTTCTGTCTGGCCTAGACCTGCTTTTTTTTTTAAAAAACAATTTTTTCACGTATAAAGATACAAGAACAAATATTTTATATTTTATATTATAAAATGGACCACATATCTAAATGTATAATACATTTAATTTTATATATTATATATTTCAAGGCTACGCTGGATCATTATTTCTAGGCCTTAGCCCAGCCTGGAATTTGATTGGAACTAAAAGCTTAGGCCCGACCCTAGGTCTTGGGTCTCGGGCTTAATTTTAGGCCCAAGCCCTTAGTTTTCACCCCCAAGTACTGGCACTATCAAATTCATCCTAAATGCAAGCTTTTAGGAAATGGATATAGATCCAAATAAATGAATATAGGTATCTGTTTATCACTATCTTATTAGGTAATGCAAGGCCTGTAAGTTAAGTTCAAATTCAACAAACAGACCCCCAAACTAAAGAAAGCCAAAGAATATAGAAAGGTTGTACCTTATGAACCCATGCATCCCCAATAAAAAATAAAAAATAAAAAAAAGGGGAACAAAAGCATACAAATTAAAAAAAATTATAGGCCTAATCACCAAAAAGATACAAATCTTGTGCACAAATCTACAATTTTAACCAATCCGTTGTCAATTTTAGCCTGATTAGAGAAATTAATTTGTCTTTATTTTTATTTCTTTCCCCACCCTGCCTCTTTGTCTCTCTCTCTCTCTCTCTCTCTCTCTCTCTCTCTCTTTCTATCTCATCCCCACCCCTCTCAAGATCAAAATGCCAAAGAATAATATTTGGATTCAGTTTAGATTGCTGCTGAGCAGCCTCATGAGGGATGCCAAACTAACAAGTGGAGCCAAAGGGATGGCAGCATTAAAGTTGGATACAGCTGATGAAAACTTTTAACTTTATAACTGCACTAGTGTCATGACAAATGGCTGATATATTCAGGCTAGATTTTGGGTTCCTTTGAAAGAGAGAGAGGCACTAGGCAACAACCAGAATTGTAACCAAGAAAAAGTAGGTAGCAGAAGGAAAGCATAAGGAACTCCAATTATAGGGGTTTGCTAGCAGAGCAGTTAAGTCACTGTGTACTGTAAATTAAAGGTTTAGGTTTCACACCTAAACTTTCTTGGGCATGATACCCCAATGTTCCATAGACATCACACTTATAATTGAATTGTATCTCAAAAGTCCACGAGGCAACGATTGCAAAGGATTTATTAACTGAAAACTGGCTCATTGAGCATTACAAGCATATTGAGAATTTACAAACTTGAAGCAACTGTAAACCTTTAAGACAATGGACTCCCAAAATTGTTCCTAGTCCTCCAAGGATTTGGACTCTCCAAAGAAAACTGAAAAGATTAGTGTTTTCCTTAAACAATGCAGACACAAAATGAAAAAACAAAAACTTCTAAGGACATCTAGAAACCTTTCCAACAAAGCTAGAAATTACAAAATACCCTTGAGACTAAAAGTTGTAAAGTACTAGAACAACATGTCATTTATTTGAATAAATACAAGTCTTTTTAAGGACTAGAAACATATAATAATGTTCCAAATAATACTTATGAGACATCTGACCGTAACTCTAAGTATCTTGAGTTTTTATTTTGCCCGAGTTCTTTCTTGTATGTATCACAACAAGTGCATGTTTGACTAAGGTGTCCAATCCTACAACTCATGCACTGATACATGAACATCTAACATGGAATGTAACACAAGATATATGTACAAATAAGAGCATCATTGTCCCCAAAAAATTAAGAAAAAAAAAAAAAGCTTTCCACTGAAAAATACAACTGCATGCGCTTGTGCACACATGCATGGACATAGAGGAAGCAACCAGAGCATTCCAAGGGATTCATTCAGTTGATCATAATAAATGAAGTATAGACAATAAATAAGAAAGAACTTACAAGGATCATACACAAACTGCTTTTGTCCATTGTCATTCCATGAGGAAACAGCCATAATAGACCTAACAAGTCAAATAACAAGTGAGAATGAAACTAGCACTTGCAAGACTAAGATCCCTAACTTTACTGCAATCAAATTTAATGATAAGGACGACTTCATACAGAAAACATACTTATCCTTGTCAAGAAGATCTGCTGCAGCCTCAAAGTAATTGAAAAAATCAGGGGCAATCTCCATATCATCTGTGTTGGAACCAAAACTACAGCATCTAATTTGTCTGACTTATGCTAGTGAATAAAGGGGATAAAAAGTAAAGATTGTATGAGAATAATCAACCTTCAAGTATGATTACTCGGCTGAAGTTATGCTTGTAGAACAATTGATCCAATGCCCATTTGTAATGCCCTAGACAATGCAAGCATTTAAGTTCATGAAGTTTATAAGAACTATTAAACAAGAAGAAAGCACTCCTTACGTGCTATGTAGTAGTATGCAATCAACTCTCCAGGCCTTTCTGTGTTCACTAGTCCAGAATCCAAGTGCTGCAATCAGAAGATACACTCTATGAAGGCAATTTCTGATGATATATTTTGAAAATTAGGAATTTTTTTTGGTTGAAAAGTTCCATCTAAATCCTTCGTACCTATCTTTTCATTTTTTAGTTATTATTATACTAAAATATGAACATAACTCGGGAGTTATTTTTATGTCTTTATCCGCATTTGCAAGCCCACTTTCCCCTATATATCCTCCATGTTTTAACAATGCGGCAATGGAAACCACTTATTGATAGTTTGTTTCCCTTGTATCTGTAGTACCCCAAGTTCATATATGTTCCTTATTAACCATGTGAATGAATTACAAGTTGAATATTAAATGTGTATATGAGCTATGAGTCGTATGTTATGTATTTAAAAGAGTTATGTGTAGAACTATGGATTTTAGACTTATAATTTGCTAAGTTTGCTGTTATTAGTGGAGTAATGCCCGTTACCTTTATGTGACACCCGTTACCATTGATAGTCACAGTAGTGAAAAATGAGTAACGGTAGTGACTAAAAATATTGGATTTCAAATAGTGGCGAAATTTACGCCCATGACCATAAGTAACGTCAGTCGTCAGTGAAGGAACCTTGAACAGTAGTGTGAACAGTAACCAGTCACGTCAGTTACTAAAGAGTAACTCCCGTGACTCGTGTCGGAGCAGAAATGAAGAATCCGATAGTCACGTCCGTGACTTAAGAGTCACTCTCGTGACTCATATCAGGAGCAGATTTGGGAAATCGGTTACAAAAAGATTTAAGCCATTATTCAGTTCATTAATGCTCTCTACTGCTTCCAAACCCTAAACACTCAAGAGAATCACCAAACCCATCAATCATAAGTGCAAGAAACTTCATTAATTGCATCATTTAAGGGATTTAGAGTTGCAAAAGTTCATCTTTTCTTCCTTTATTAAAGCATTATTGAAGAGGTAAGTTATGGTTTTGGTTTTCTTTCATTTTCTTCATATGAGTCTAAGTTTAAGGTGAGATTAGGATGTAATAGCATGTGTAGGATGATTTAAGAGCATGAATTAATATGTATTTGTTATTATATGTGTACATGAGCATAGTTCCTCCTAGAAGGCATAATAAGGATGAAGGTGGTTGTGATCATCCCCATTGCTTAATGTGATAAAGGACTTCTATAGAGTGATTAGAGGATTCTTTTTTGCTAAGATGAGTAGAAAATATACTATTATTCTTGTATTTGAATTCCTAAGGCATAAAGCATATTTTCTTATATAAGTCACCATGAGAAAGAGCATGAGATTGATTTATTGAACCATAATTGCTTCATGAAATCTTATAAATTCTTGAATAGCCATTTGCTAATTTTTATGTGCTTATGAGAACCATGTAAACTGTAATATCCCGAGTTTTCATTTATTTTTATATCTTATTTTACAAGGAAAATATAATTATTTAAGATTTAAGATTTTATAAATATATGTATTTGAGGAAATAAAATATTTTATGAAATGGTTAATTAAAAAAATTCTTATTTTATAAGAGAATGTATTATTTAATTATTTATGTTTATACATTTACATTATATGATATATGTAAATGTATTTAAGATAATGAAAATATTAAATGAGATTAGTTATTGAAAATTTTTAAATTATTATAATGTGAAAATATTATCATCATTTATTATTTTAAGGTAAATTACTATTAAAATAAAATTATGTATATGGATATTTCATAAAATAAAAATATTTTATGAAGTTAAATTTCTATGTTTTAATTTATTATAGTTTATTTATTAAAGAATTATTTTTAAAATTTAAGAAAAATTTGATTTTTATTTATGTTATTTAAAGTTTAAAATTTTTTTAAAAAAAAAGTTTTTGTATTTTAATTCCAGCCCAACCAATCAGATGGCTGCCCGAACCAACCAACTAGCATACATAGAGAGAGAGAGAGAGAGAGAGAGAGAGAGAGAGAGAGAGAGAGAGAGAGAGTTGTGGGTGCCAGAACCCACTCCTCTGGCCGGCGGTGGGTTGCACCACTACCACCATCGGCTAGCCCATCGTTTAGCGACCTCAAGTGTACCAGCGGTTGTGGAAGGCGACAACCGACGAAGACGCATACTAAATTTAAAGATTTTCCGGCGATGTGGACTTCCGATGACGATTCCGGTGAAACTGGTCCCATCCTTCTCCTTCAAGCAAGAACTTTTCATTGGTACCTGTCATGCCCTTTAAAATTCGCCAGAGGCAGAGATCAAAAATCGAGTGGCCGGAGCTTTTGGGCCATTTTTCGGCAAGTACCGACAAGTGACATATGTTTTTGGACTCCTGGCATGGAGACGAACAAGATGGTATGATCACCGACCTCTAACTCCACCGTCCATGGCGGCACGTGGTCGGTTAGTGGCGGCTCCGACGGCAGTGCATGTGACCCAAACTCCAGTAGCTTCCTTTCAATGTTCTGACATGTTTTCCGACCTTGATCGATCAAATTCCTATGGGTAAGTTCAAAACCTCAAATTTCGCTATGATATTTGAATTTCGGACCGTATATTGCTAGAAATGTGTATATATATATATATATATATATATAAAGCAAGCACTAAATTAAATTCGAGTCTCATTCTTATAGAATTAAAATATTTTAGTTCTCAATGTACATAAAAGAAATTCATTATAATATAAAATTAATTTCATTCATAAT
>CATKHJ010568544.1:0-11567 GCA_949750685.1 Vernicia montana | reverse complement strand
AAGTTTAATGCAACTTCATTTTGTTTAGGAAGTGCAAAAGGATATTTTTGTTTAGGGCTATTGACATGTTATTTGTTTCTGAATTATAACTATTCTAATATAATACTTTTGGGCAAATATCAGATATTATAGCAACTTTTTTTGCTCTGTAGCAGAATGGAAAACTGCATTTTGTGTTATGATTTTGATGAAATGCAATGATAATTTAATTTCCCATCTTTGACATTTTCTGTTAGTGTTATTGATTTGTTTGTTTAACAAACATAGTCCAGAATTTCCAGGTTTATTATTGGTGGTGTTATTTGTGGTCAATTGATGGTATTTAATTGAGCAGGTGATTTATATGATTTGTTTAATTGTCCAGATTTTGTGTTATGGATATGGTTTAAACATGTCCTTGGATATGTGAATGTAGAAGGATATATTAGAGCATGTGTTAACAATGTGTAAGTATTTTGGCTCATTAGCATTAACAATGTTAGTAATGTGCTACTGAAATTTAAAAATTTATGCAAACCTGCTATTTGTTTAAAAGACCACAAGCCTGCTTGTGATTCAAATTTAGGAGCTTTTCCTAGTCCCAACTCACAATTCAAGATCATATTTATTTCTCATTAATTTCATTAGCTCACATATTCAAATTAAAATTAATCAATCAAGTCAGAACATCAATTTTTCATAATATCAGCAACTTCCATTTCATACTGTAATCTCATACAAATAAGATACCAAGAATATCATAATAACTAATACAACTTCCCCACTAACTTAAAACAATACTAACACAACTAACATTACAATCCATGATACAAAAGCAAGTATATAACCAGCCTTCATTTTTTGCTTCAACACTTTTATTTCTAACAGATTACCTTCATTCAACCTTCTCACTTCAACCCATACCTCCTCAATTTCATTTTCCAAATCACCTTCATCTTCTACATACAGCCCTCTTTTCTTTGCCTTTAGTTGCCTATTTTCAACAAGAAGAAATTTGTTCTCCAATTTCAACTCATTCAGCAACTCCTTAATCCTTTCACTTACATCAGGATCATGCCACTTGAAATACCCACAATTATTCACCTGAAAATATAACAAAATAAACGAATTTGCTTAACTCAAAAACAACAAATCATTTACCCACTACTCAATTAAGAAATTTCCAAATACCCAAATACACCAAAGGATATCAAACACTCAAACAAAAAATTAAATTTTTGCTTACTTCATCATCATAATTAGGGCAACCATAAAATCTTCGCCCTGGATTTTTATCAGTCCACGAAGTCCATCGAGGAGCTTTCACCCTTAACCCCCTCTTTCGACACTTACAGTATTTAGTGGATCCATCGTAATCGATTTCAATATTGCTTCTCCTCACCGATCGAGACGTTGACGTTGATGATGAAGAAGCCATATCTAAATTGTGAATTTCACCCAAACATCCTTAGCAATTTTTTATTTCAGATGTTACGGTTTCTGAAGAAGAATAGAGAGTGAGAGCAGAAAAACAAAGAGAAAGAGAGAATAAATTCATTTAACAGGAAAAAAAGAGATATTAAATATAACTGAACTGACCGTTGTAAGTGGAACCAAATTTATGTCCATGTCAGCAACGTTAAACAGTGTTAAGTGTCGTTCATATCCTAACCCAACAGAGGAGCTTATTTGGTCCAGAAAAACTATTTTGTAAGATTTTTGTTCCAAAAAAATGTTTAGGGGCTTATGTGCTCCTGGCCCAAACATGAGGGGCATTTTTGTACCTTATCCCAATTGTATTTCAAATTTTCATATTTACAAATTTCTGAAAAATCAAATTGACAAAAAAAAAAAATGAGTTCTTGGGTCAAAAGCTTAGATTTGGCCAAATCCCTCCTTTTAGTGATTAAAAGAAAGAACAAAGACTAAAAAAGACAACATATGTACCAATCAATGTCATTGTCAGAATCTAATAACATGATGCATGGAAAAGAAAGTTTCAATTTATTCAACACTTCGCTTCAGAAATTCATCTTTCAATGCCTCAGCTGCTGTTATTCTCTTGGCAGGATTCAGCGTTAGAAACCTCTGACAATAAATAGAACATCTATTGTTAGATTACATTTCAATCCGAGAACATTGTTTGGATGAGCATCACACATTCAAACTGACCAAACAAACTTGAGCACACCCCAACATGTATGTATTTCTAATTTAACCCACATATCTCACATAATTTTTATTATAAACCAAAAGGTTTTAAATATCCTTCTTAACATAATTATTAAGTACAGTGAATAAAATCATACTAGAAAACACGACAGTCATAAACTAACAGGCTAGTTAACTAGAAAGTACCACTCTTTCCTTTGTAACAAGAGAAACAAAATAGAAAAACTCATTACTGAATTCCCTACAAATACTACCACAAAGTTGAAACTTTATGGTAAAAATGTAACAACACAGCAAGCAATCAACCCATATCACAACACTTTGGTTTAAATTAACCAAAATCATTTATATATATGTGTATAAAGAAAAGATGCATACTGAATGCTTTTTTAACCTGAATTCTACAAAAATTGAAAGTTAAAACAAAAAAAGTTACAAGAAATAGAAAAAATTGTAACATACCATGAGCAACTTTAATCCAGTGTCTCCCAGCCGTTTCAGTTTAGGATCCAACTCCACTAACTCCTACTTGGATAAGGTATTATATAATATAGTTACAAAAAATAAAAATAAAAATTATTCTCATTGAAGGCAACAAAGAATGAAGCAAACTACCTGACTAGAAAGAAATAACAGGCAGCTTTTATATGTAAATCAAGAACTGGAATGTACCTTGGCAGGGGAGGAAGGGAACTCTGCAATCCACTCACCCCAATTTGGCAGTTGAGAGACTTCCGGCCATTCATGTTCACTTGGAGTGCCTATTTTACTTTAACAAAGGGAAATGCCAAAAGAACATATAAAATATCAAAACAGGCAAAATATGCATGACGGAAAACAAATAATAATTAAAAAACCATAGAAGTTGCAGCAAAACACCTGAAAATCCCTCTCAAAACAGCAGTATCCGAATCACCAAAAAAAAGATCTTCCTCAATAGCCATCTCAGCAAGTATACATCCAACTGACCACATATCTGCAGCGATGGTATAGCTGGTAGAACCCAAAAGAATCTCCGGTGCCATGGTCATAAACGAGCCAACCTGGACAGAACATAACCAACAAAACAAGCGATAAATCACATGATTAAGAATATTAACCATCGAAACATGATAATACCAAAACCTAAAGTTGTAATGACCAAAAACGTCCACAATTTGATCAAAACCTACAAGCTGTACCAAAACCAAACCTAAGACCTAATCTGCAAACTGTGCCTAGTGTTGGTGAAGGAGCAAGAAATCTATTAGCAGGAAAGCCAAAAGTGCAGAACCAGCAACTAGCAAGTTTTGCAAATTTACAATTTGACAAGGAAAAACTTCAACACATGCAACAGGAAGTTCCAAAGCTAGATTCACATGCAGGAATTTCAAGAAAGCAAGTTTAAGCCTATTAAACAACTAGAGACACTTCCTCAACAAGCAAAAGGGGTGGAACAGCAATTGCAGCTATTAAAAGAGCCCATTCAACTCTATGATCAACATGGAAAAGGAACAGAAAGTCAAATCCTGCAACCACAAAACGTCAAACCTTGAAACCTGCTCCAACATCTGCATGTCCAAGACATTGAACATGAAGAACCAATTCAAGCAAAGCAAGAATTAGAAAGGCAGCAACAAGTAGAGCCTTTGCAAGATGATTATCAACATGTGGAAGAGAAACAAGAGGTCAAATTTGTTGTTCAAGTTACGAAAGACGCTCAACATGGTGAATTTCTGTTACCTATTGCTAGTGTTCAAAAGGTGGATCTCATTATTCCTAATGAGTTCACAGATGAGTCTAAAGTAAGGTTTCAAGTATTTCGTTTGCTACCAATAGTTAAGAAGGCTGAATTCAAGTCCAACACATTATTGTTTTTGCTTCTTAGGCATTTCAAAACTCGAGGTCGAGTTTTCTCCAACAAGGGGAGAATGATGTGGATAAGGAAAACATCAAGAAAAACAAAATTCAAAGAATCAAGAGATTTATAATTTTGATCTAATATTTACAATTTCAATACCCAAAGGGTATTTCTGTAATTTCCAGCTTTGCTGGATTAGTAGTTAAAATTTATTTACAGTCTTTATTTTATTTTAAGTCTGATTTAGGAGTTTGTTGGTTTAATATTTCCTAGTTAGTATTAGTTTGTAATTTTTCTAGTTTAGAATTCCTAATCCAAGTAGTGTTAGGATTAGTTTAGTTTATATAATATACCTAGGCTTGTAATAGTGGAGAGTTCAGCTTTCAGATTCAATAAAAATAATTTTCCGGCAAATTATTGCCAAGAATTATGTGACTCAATTCGCCCTAGGTGATTCCTAGGTTTTCCAAGTGGCGACTCTTAGAAGTTTTTTCTTTTTTTTTTTTCTATTTTCTTTTCCTTTAATTCATATCTGAATTCCTGCGGAATTAGACCTGGAACTCAGTTTAAAATCCTCAAGCTAAGTTGCCTAAGCTGTCCTACATCACATGAGCAGCAAGGCTAAGTGAAAGGGATTTACATGGTCTATAAGGGCATTTCTTCACAGTCAATATTTGGTTACTGCATTTGGGAGGCGATAATTCGGTACTTGAAATAGATGGGATGAGAGCATACAACCCTACAATCTTTGATTTCCAGAAACTTCCACTCTCCTTTCAAAAGGAAGGGCAATAAAATGAATTGGTTTTGCATTACCAAGGAAGAATCACTCAAAAGTATTGACTGTAAAGCAATTGCATAAGCTTTTCAAGAAGGAATTAACTGGCATAGTGGCACATCTATTCTGAATTAACTGCCATGCCTAATGACTCTACCGGAGTCCAGGAGGTGAGGTGCCCCTAGTCACTCGAAAATCCCATTACAACAGTATGATGACATTTTTCAAGAGCCAAAATCTTTACCATCAATCAAAACCTATGACCACCATAGCTTATTATCCCTATTGCTAAACCTGCCAACCTTAAACCTTATAGGTATCATCATTTTCATAAACAAATGAAATAGAAAAATCAGTGCCCAAAATGTTGAACTCTTCAACCATACAGTCATCCAAGCCCTTTTGACTCTTAAAAAAGACTACATGGAGGTTTTGTGTTGATTATAGACAACTCAATGACTTATCTATCAAGCATATATTCCCTATTGGCTTAGATGAACTCAATGGAACTAAACTTCTCAAAATTGACCTCAAGACCAGTTATCCCAAGATTAGGATGAAATCTGAAGACGTCAGCAAAACTGCTTTCAAACCCATCATGACCATTTTAAATTTAAAATCATGCCCTTTGGTTTAACAAATGTACCTGCAACCTTCCAATTACTTATGAACTATATATTTGCCCCTAACATGAGGAAGTTTGTGCTTGTCTTTGTTTATGATATCTTGATCTATAGTCCTAATTTTGAGCAGCATATGCAACACCTAGAAACTACCTTTCAAGTACTAAGGCAGCAGCAATTATATGCAAAGAAGTCTAAGTGCTATTTTGGACCAGCAAAGGATATAATACATGGAGCAAGTTATTACTGCAGGTGTATTCAATGATGTTAACAAGATTTCAGCAATGGATCAATGGCCAAACCCAATTGAATCAAAGCTCTTAAAAGTATTTTGGAATCAAACAGATATTATAGAAAATTTGTGAAGGAATATGACATTCTAAGCCAGCTTCTAGCTGAGATGTTGAAGAAAGAGAATTTTCAGTGGAATCTATAAGTAGAAAGAAGCACTTGAGGAATTAAAACATGCCATGTCTAATATCCATGTACTTTCCTTACCTAATTTCTCTAAACCATTTTTTGTTATAAGGCCAAACCTAAACGGTTTAAATATAAAAGCACATTAATACCTGTGGGGTAAGATCCCCATTAGAGCCACCAAATCCCCTAGCCAATCCAAAATCGATAAGCTTCAGCACATGCACATCTCCATCAGTGTCTACCATCACATTAGCTGTCTTCAAATCTCGGTGCATGATTCCCTTATCATGTAAGTATGCGATGGCACTAAGGATGTGTCCCAGAAACACCTGCAAGACAAAAGTAGGATATTTATTTTGTCAGATTCGTTAATTTTGCAGGTTTCAGCATTAATAGAATCTTCGATTAATACAACTTGATTAAATGAACAAAAAAACCCAAACTCTTCGTGAAATTTTCCAATTTTAACCAATTATTTTAATTTTATCAATATGTGCTTAAACTTTCACATTGGTTTCAATTTCAGCCATTTAACTCAAACTGAGAAAAAAGCATTGTTCTAGACTCTTAAGGCTTAACTGGTGCATTGAAAATAACAAGGCATATACTCAATACTCACTGGGATGCATGCTGGATATCTAGGCTTGAATTTTTCAGTTTTCAGATATTCACCCAATGTCCTCTCATAAGGCTTCATCACGAAGCAAATCTCCTCACCATTGAGAAAGGAACTCTCTATCCTGTCAATTAATAACAAAATAACAAATAAATCAAAATTCAACAACAAACACTATAAAATCTATTGTTATTGCATAATTTTTACCTTGCTATATTAGGATGAGCTATATCATGCATAAAACATGCCTCCCTGAATATAGCTTTAGACAAATGAGGCAAATTGTCTAATTCAATTTTTTTGATAGCCCACACAGTGCCATCTGACCTACGTATTGCTTTCATTACTTCGCTGAAACCTCCACTACCAAGAGTTTCTCCTTCAGAATCATCATATTGGTCCATTTTATTGCTCTAATCTGTACGATAAGCATAGATCAGAAGCATAAAGAGAACATGGTTAGGGTTTAACCTATGATTTTAAACCCGAACCGGTCCGGATTAAATGGGTTCCATGGACGAAACCTCAGCTAAATCGCATATCAAGACAATCATTTCGCATAAAATCAAATTAAACCTAATCAGTTACATGCATCATAACATAAACAAATCAAAACCAAAAAATGCAAAATTATTATTCAGATTGAAAGCGCAAATTAGAGATCCTGGAAATAAGACAGATATCGAGGGGGGTAATAATGAAAATTTAGGGTTTTTCGAGACTTACAGTTTCGAGATCGAGAAAAATAGAGAGAGAAAACCTATAAACGATGAGCTTTCAGAGAAACGAAACGCGAAAGAGAGAGAGAGAAGAGGAGAAAACGAAAGCCACAAAAGAAGCTTTTAAAATGCCAGAAAGCGCGCGCGCGATCTTGTGTTGCTTTGGTTTTGTTTCGATTGGTTTTTTGGCTGTGGCTTTCTCTTACCACTCTCTACCCTCGTATTTTCCTTTTTTACACATATAGTTGCACTTTAGGGAACTGTCACCTGGATACTATTTAAGATCTGACGGTTCAGATTCATTTTTGTAGTCTTTGTTTTTGGCCAACTCTTATCTGTGGGGCCAAGTGGAGGTTCAAAGTGGGATTAGATCTAATCAAATCGCCGGCTGAGCTAGGCTCGAATCCAAGCTTAATGGGACTTGACTTTTTAAATTTAAGCTTAAGTCCAATTTGATTCAATCATACGGACCTATTTTTTTAATTAAGCTCGACTCGCATTAAAAAATATATAATTTTTTACATATAAATTTTTCAAGCTGACCAGGCTTGTCGAATGGAGCTCAAAAAAATGATATTTTCAAATCCATCCAAAAAATAGTCAGGCTTTTTCGGACTCGGGTGAACCTAATGAAAAAAATATATGTCCAAACCTGAAATTTTTCAAGCAGATTTGGGCGGACCAGGCAGGTACCCAAGCCCATAAACAGGTCTAAGTGGGATCCTAAAGCCACGTATGCATTGTCCTTTTCTCTTTTTTTTTTTTTAAGTCGAATGGCTTATTTTAATTTCCCTTTTCTAAAGGGATCATTTCACTCATAGTCTCTTAACTATGAAGAGATCACATTATCGTCCTTAAACTTTAATTTGTTACATAAAAATCCTCCAACTTTAATTTTTGTAACTTTATAGTACTTTTTGAATTTCAGATTTATATTTTTATTCCAAAACTTTTGGTAATTTTAATTTTCTTCCCCAAAATTTTTAGAAAATTGACATTACGATCCAAAATCTAGTTTATAGATGAAATTTTCAGAGGGAATGCATTAATCCCTGGAAGAGTGTATAATAACACTAAACACTTTTCAATCATAGAAAGAAGAGACCATCCTCAGCTACATTGGGAATATAATTAGGTTTGTGGAAAAGTGAGAGACAGAGAAGAAGAACTCAGAATAGATTCTATTTTTAGAAACTGTCCAGAAAACCCTAGATCAAACGAATATATAAGAGTAGCTAATATAATAGAATTTTTAAAAGAAAAATATCCTTCATTTCCTTCATTTAAAGAACTGCAAATCTTAGGACAGGATATACCATTGGTAGACTCTACCTGGAGTGAAGAACAAACAAATGATTATTTAATTTTGAAAAGATTACACTTCAGGATAATCGACTTTTTCTTAGTTTTTTGGGCAAGATTTCTTAAACACATAGATTATTGCTGGACTAATTTAGCAAGACAAAGAAATAGACCAATATAAATAGGAAAATTAGAAGAAAGTGTCGATTCAACCCCTTCTGGGTCGACTTCATTAGCACATATGCATAATGAAGTGAGCCTCCTCCTAGAAAAGTTTCATGCTAAAGAAGAGTTAGGCGATTCACCAAAACAAAGAAAAGCTTTAGCAGATGAGGCAAGAAAACTGGTGAATGAAAGGCTCGATGCAGTAGAGCGAGAAAAGACTTTAAAGAAACCTGCAGGTTCATCAAAGCCAATTTCAGAAAAAGAGATCTTAAAATTAAGGAAAGAAAAAATGGTTCCTTATATTCTAGATTATGATAAAAGAGCTGCTAATCAAAGCAGTAGTGATTTAGCCCAAAACCTTAGAAAGTCATTAGAGTTGATAGAAGAAGGTCCATTACATATACATGACAAAACATTTAATAAACTTCTTGCTATGAAAAGGGCAATGTACAAACCAAATTATCCCCATCCCCATAGGACAAAAGCTGAATTTATACCTAGGGATAATCCTTTAAGACTTGTACTTAGCCCTGCAGCTTTTCTCAATCTAGATTATGAATAGCATGCGTCTGAAAGAATAGATGAATGGATCACTATGATTAGGTTCACAACCAAATCAGATAGCTATTCACCTGAGGCCGCCTACGAATTATGCAAAGCCATCATGGTTGGCAATGCTCAAAAATTTTAGGATTAGCTAGTTGTTCAAACCCCCATTAGAGATGAAATCAGAAAGCCATAATAATTTATGAGGTACTAGCTTTAATTGTAGACGCCTTGAAAAGAGAATTTTGTGGTTTCTCAATCTCAACAAAGTCTCTTGAAAAAGAACAATCTTTAATGGCATTAATGAAATTGTAAATTTGTGACATGTGTTATTTTGACAATTATGCCTATGAATTTCAAAATTATTATTACAATTTTGATATAAAATGCTCAAAATTATATGTCAACTTTGTTCTTTGCTAAGTTACCAGAACCATTGCCAGAAGTAGCAAAGACAACTTATCAACTCCTTCTGAATGAAGACAAACTTGTCGATGGATTAGAAGGAAAGATACAAGCGGTTAGGTATGTCATAAGAAAGGCATGTACTAAACTCCAAGTAAGGCAAGATGCAAAATGTTTTCCCTATCTAAATAAGAGTTGTTGATCTCAGATAGAATTTGTTCCAGGTAAATATGGTTGTTCTACAGGAAATGAACCCAAGACTGAGACAGGGTATCCTTCAAAAAAGAAAAGGTTTAAAGGATATAGAAAAAGAAGGACATCGAGGAAGGATAGAAATACCAAGAGGAATTCCAATAAACCAACCAGGTTTATTAGAAAAAGAACAAATCTTAGGGACAAAGAAAGAATAGAAGCCTTCAAGAAAAAATATGGTAGAGCCCCTAAATGTCCTCAAGGTAAACCTTTAAGTAGTTGTTCCTGCTGCTGGATTTGTGGTTCAAAAGACCACAAAGCAAGTGCTTGCTCGCATAAGAGTAAGCGAAAAGAAAATCTTAAAAGAATTTTCTTCGAAGATGAGAGTCTAATATATGAACCAATAGAAGAAGAAGAAGAAGAATATTCAGATATAGACTCTGAAATAGATTCAATTTATGAAGTAGTTTCTGAATATGAGACTGATACTGATGAATCTGATTTGTGGATAGCCCAATTATTCATGATGAATACACTAAGAGGCGTCATAGATGAAGAGTTGATTCCATTGGTGTCACGACCCGTCTTTGAGCCATGACTGTCCTAGGGAGTAGGGAGACATAAGGTCACCTAAACCCGTAGAACCCCTTACCACTTATTATTAGTTGCCATTAATTACCAGTTATCATTACCCCATAATCGGAACCATAATTACCATCTATAATTTTCCAATAATATACTAACCATTTATAAATCTATTATCCATATACTTAATACCATTTATATGCTTTATTTTTGAACTCCATTTTTCATTTATTTACACAGTTCAAAATACCTTACTTATAAACTTGAACTGTAATATCATAATAATATACCATACATCATGCATACGATATTCTAATTACATCATTATTACAGACTTTATAATCAATGGAGCACTAGAGTAGAACCTCCGAATAACTATTCATACCATAAACAAAATAGCAGAGTAATCTCCCAAGTGAAAGCTAGAACTTGAAATTTTACCTTACTGGCCTATCAATCGGTCCTAAAAAATAAATAATAACTAAGGAGTGAGACAGAACTCAGTGAGTACATATATAGAATAAATAATATTTGAACAAATAATAATAGTACCCATTTTAGACAACAATGATGTTAATCAAAATTATTCTTATAGAACAATTTCTATAATTATAGCAATAGTATATCTTTTCGCAGAAATTATTCACTTTCTTGGAAATGGTGTGTTTCCCCCATTATCAACGAGTGGCGGCTTAAGTCTTGCTCACTCTCACATGCCTAGTCACACGTACAATTGATCGAGTCATACGTACTGGGGTCATTAAACCTTTCCCAGCTAAGGTTCGGATAATCTTACCCTATCCGCGGGTTCCATTACCATTGTGCACAAGGTCCTATGTATTACCCCACATCAGAGGGGTATTCTGCTTTTCATGTAATCATTATAACCATATATCATTTCTATCCATGAACTGATTCAATGGATATCATATCAATAATAATATAATTCCTATTATTGGTCATATTTAAATGACCAAAACAATAAAGACTCATTTGGCCGAATGCCAAAAAGAATAAATTACTCAATTTGGCTCATTAATCAATAAATAATAATGCTTTGCCAAAGAGTTGCAATGCATTTCACACAAGAATTGATTAAGCATAAAAATCTCATATTCAAGGCACAAAAGCAATAATACTATTTGTACTCACCTCGAAACTCCTTAACTCCTAATTTAAATAAACGCCGACTAAAAATGAAACTCCTTGGTTTCTCGAATAATAC
>CATKHJ010568467.1:0-20722 GCA_949750685.1 Vernicia montana | reverse complement strand
TATGTTAGGGTTTGTTTATCCTTTCTTCATTCCTTTCAATTTCTTCCAATAGATGTAAGGTTATGGTAAGATTAAGTTAAGTTAGCATCATTAGCATTGTTATTTGAATTAAGTTCATAGATTATATGATTTATTGCTATTTTCCATGATTGAGTTTGTAGCTTCTCCTAGAGATAGAGGGAATGATGATGATGGAGGTTATGACTACCACTTTTGCTTGCTATAGAGATTGATTGCAAGCTATTTTGAGATTTGCATTATTGAGGTGAGTGATAATTATACTATTATAATTGTGTTTTGAACCATGGGGCATAAATGCCTAATTTTTCAAGAACTTTCAAAGGATTATTAATTATTGTTAAATATCCTTATTGTGATATCAAGTTCATTATAACCATGAATCATGATTGAACCAAGACCATGTTTATTGTATGACCATGACATGAACCTCTTAAGAACCTATGCATGATAATGACCCATGATTCATGATCCCTTTTGTATAAATTTTCATGACCATGACCCTAAAGTAGAAAACCTCAACTCTGATGTGGGGTAAGACATCAGGCATTGTGCATAATGTACTCTGATTGGATAGAGTAAAGTATTCAAGCTCTAGCTAGGAAGGGCTATGGTGTCCTAACCGTAAGATTTGATCAATCTTGCGCAGAGATGAGGGTATGCTCCGTTAAGAAGAGCATTTACCTCTAATGTTCATGATTAAATATGTTCTATGTCTCAATTCTCGGTAACGCCTTATGGCATATACTCATTCTCATGGGGAACGTTAAGATATATGAACCTCTATTCAAGATATTGCTATTTCTGCTAAAGATGATATGTACATGATGAATGAAACCTATGAAGCATTGTTATTATATGAACCATTGCTATTGTATAAACCATGAAATATTCCTTGTGAGCCATCCTCGAAACACCAAGCCTCACAAGTGTGGTAGTATAATCATTACTCACTGCTTTATCTCATTAGTGATTCCATTTTTCAGGTGAGCTATAGTTTATCGGTTAAGTTTCCAAGGTGTTCTTCTTCTTCAGTCCTCGGAAACTCAAGTGATTAATGTAAAGCTCAATTCCTTATATTTATTATTTGCAAAGAAGATAATGTAAACATTTAGATGCTTCATGGTAAATGTAATGAATGGTATTCTTTTGGCCTTTAAGGCATTGACCTATGAATGATATGATATGTAAGAGGAACAAAGATATTACTATTGATGAACATATGTATTGTGAATGTTATTGATGAATATGGATTAGCATATGATTATCTGGTTCAGATCTTGGGAGATTTGTATGTGATTTGATTACTTGATATCGTATTGAATGATTGATTGGTAAAGTTCCTACAGGTTTTCGGTGGCCTTAAGCCTACCTATGTCCTAGGATCATCACGGCTCGAAAGTCGGGTCATAACACACTGACACTAGTGAGTGTATAATTTCTAAAACAATTATGTTCAAGGACTAAGGTTTTTACAACTAGACCTAGATTCTTCCCATCTTTGGATATCAGTAAAACAAAGGGGCAATTATCCTCATTTATGCATCTGACCCTAATTAAATAGGGTTCATTGGGATTCATATGCAACTTCATACCCAGTACAACTCCATAATTAGCTATTGTTACTTTAGCTTCCATAACATTAGCAAAAGTAATTCCTAGCATAAAATGAGCCCTCCCATCACCCTCCTCATACCTAACTCTCTCTCTCTAGGTGGTGCAGTGTCTTCTACACCTTAATCTTCATCACTACAATCATCACTCTCACCTTCATTCTCTTCTTTTGTGTCATTATCATCTCCTTCCTCACTTACATAGCCAGTAGGACCAATATAAGTGTCTTCACCTATATCAAGCACATCTTCACTGACCCTACTAGTCTCACCTTCACTAACCCCACCATCCTCTCCTCCACTCAACCCACCAGATTCAACTTCACTCACCCTTACACTCTCACTTCTATTTGCTCCAGACCCAATTTTTGTATCCTTAGTATGACTGCCACCCCTTATGTCATTACCCTCATTACTTTTATTACCCTCATTACCCACTTGATAATCTAGCAATCCTACTATTTGAACTTCATTAGTTTGCAATTCCTCACCTATCCATTTATAATGCTAAAATGGGTTGTTGTATAATAGGTACATCTAAGTCATGATCTTCATATATTTCTATCTCCCACACCCAACTATATTTGTTAATTAAATTTAATACCCTCCTAACAGAATCATCATCATGTACTAAAAACATATCATCATTTAAATCTCTCCTAGGTTCAAGAACAAAAACATTTTTCACATTCAACACACTTAAGTCATTTTTATACATGTTAACAAGTGCACTATAGGACAAGTAGTCAGGATCATAATTTTCTACTACTTCAACTTCACCATACATATAAACCAAATCAAGGTCATACCTCCATTCACTACCATAATTAAACCTCAAATCCATATTTATTAGACATGTTGTAACAAACAAAAAGAATTCAATTAACACATGACATTTCCACATTTTATATTCAACCCTAATTGTTAAAGTAACAAAATACAATTGTTTATTGTAACTGTCAAACTAAAAAAAACCCTAATTACATATTTAATTTTTAATTTTTAAATATTATTCTACCAAAAACATTAAAGCAATCAATTGTTTATTATAACTAAAACAAAAATCCTAATTAATAAAACTCTCAAAATCAGGACCACTTCTCGATTTTGACAAATTAAAGCCCTAAACTAATTGAAAAAGACAGAAACCCACTTAAATAGCAAAAAAAAACCCCAACATGCAACCCCACCATTTCGTGATTAGAGATTTACTTGGACTATAGATTCTTTCCCCTTTTCACTTGTGCTTCTTTTATTTTGCCAATGTCAGCTCTACACAAACAATTCCTCTTGCAGCCTTGTGTAGATGCAAAAAGTAAGGTTTGCGCTTGTAATTTGTTACTCAGTTAAGGTTAGAAAGACAAATAAGAGATTTGGGAACTTTAGTTTTTGTCTGTAATGGTAGTTGAAAGAAGTAAAGTCATTCTTTACTTTTGGAGGCAAAACTCCTGCCCAAACCAGTAAAGTATTAGGTTTTAAGCTGACCTATCAATTAGGTGGGTCCAATAACTATTAAAGTCCTTGCTACATCAACTGCTACAAAATGTAATATATATTGAAGTTAGTCATCATCTAATGAGGGGCTTAAACAACCGTAATAATATGATTTGCAAATTAAATGTCCGAAAAAAAATAGTTAAGGAGCATATTTGCTCCTTGATACAAACATTAAGGACATTTTTATACCTTATCCCAAGATAAAATTAAATTTTTATCATATCTAACTTATTTTTTTTTTAACCCTACATTTCCTCTATGGACAATTTATTTGATAATTGTTAAAAAACTATATATATATATATATATATATATATATATATATAAAAGTTGAATTTAAGAATTGTTTAAAAACATTTTGGCCATTTGTCAAGTAACCCTTTCAAAACTAAGGTGGTATTTAGTAAAATTAAAAAAAAAAATGAATTTTAAATGTTGAATAATATAAGTAATATAATATTTAAATTGTAAAAATATTTAAAAATTTAAGGGAAAAGTATAAAAAACTACCTTATGATTAAGGTTTTTCTTAAAAGGGGTATGTGGTTTTTATTTTTTTTTTCTTTTTTCAGACATTTAAGTCTCTATGGTTTATTCCATTAGACAATTAAATTACTATAAATTCACCAATACCATTTAATATTTAATTATTTGATACACAATATCAATTAAGATAATATTTTTCTCTCACTTAAAATTCCACTAGACACTATGGGACTTACTTTTAAATTAAAATTTAATATTTATTAATTAAAAAATTAAAAAAATATTTTTAAGATAAAAAAATAAGTTTTAAAAAAATAAAAAAAAATCTTAAATTTCATATCTCACTCATAAAATTTCCTACACTTTTTAGAAAACCAAACAAATTTATAAATCCCACAAAATTTCTAATTTAATATATATATTCCACAATTATTTATAAATATTCTAAGTTTGATTTCACAAATAATAATAATCACATATGGCGGTTAAATTAAATATTTTGTAAGATTTATGAATTTATGGATTTATGTAGTTTCATACATGTAAAAAATTTTGTTTAAGTAAAATTTGAGATTTAGGATTTTTTTTTTATTTTTATAATTTATTTTCATTTTTTCTCTTAGAAAATATTTTGAACTTTTACAATTAATTAAAATTAAATTTTAATTCAAAGTAAGTCTCACAATATATGGTGGAATTCCAGGTGAAATAAAAATATTTTCTTAATTTATATTATATGCTAAATGACTAAATATTAATAACATTAGTGAATTTGGTACTTAATTGTCTAATGGAATAAATTATACTAAAGGTTAAATCACATAATAATTTTTTGTTTTTTTCAAAATCTAATCACTTATTATATTTAATATAAATTTTAAATTAAAATTTTTACCTTATTATTTTAAGTGATTTTAACTTAAATTAGATTTTTAAAATAAACATTAGTAAATAATTTAAAATGATTAAGAAACGAAAAAAATAATTTTAAGTGTTAAATAATATTATTAAACATCATCTAAACTTATATAAAATCATCTCATCATCTTTTTTTTTTAAATATTATTATATATGTTTCTCTAAGTTTCAATTGAAATTTATACAAATTAATATAGACAATATTTTTTTATTATTTTTTCATTGATTCATATATAATAAATTTGATCTATATATTTTCTTTATATTAATATTTAAAACTATTAAAAAATAATACTTAAATTTAATAATAACAATAATAATTTTTTGCATATATTAAAATATTTTAAGAAAACAAAAATTAAATAAATAATATGATCAAAATTCAAACAAGATAGGGACACTAATTAAATAATTAATTTAATTATATTTATCTAAAGTAATGATTTTGCAACCATATTTCAAATGAAATAACTGTTATTAATTTTACATTTGTTAGAAAAATAGAATAATAAAATCTCAAATTTTAGGCCATAAGTTAAGGCAAGCTACAAAATTGCCATAACAACGCCAAAATATAAATTGGTTAAGTTGAAATCTGTTGCTTGCTACTAATTGGTGAGATTTTGAATTCGTGTGGTAGGTAAGCCAAAATTTGGCTTTCGGGTGTGTAATGGTTTTGTTAAAGAGCTGGGAGCAAAGAATAGTTGTTCTGTTGATAGAGTGCATGAACAGTGGACTGTGTGTACTGTTCGATAATGAGTTGCTCAATGTGATTTGGGTCGTTTTAACTAACAATTCAAATCCAATTCTACAGACAAATTACCCAAAAGGGTTCCTTTTCGTCTGTGTTTCTTACTCAATTTCTGTTCCTAAACACCAAAGAGAATTGGATTTGGGGATTTTGAAACCATGGAGGCTTATAAAAGATGGGTTAGAAGGAATAAAGACTACGTGCACTCGCTGGATTCTCTTGTCAATGTAAGCTCCAATGTTTTTGGGTAATTAGTTTATGTACGAGTTCGTGTGTATTTGGTGATTTTTGGTTCGAATGTGAAAATTTTATGAATTGGTTGTGGAATTTGTTTGTATATTCGAGTTATCTGATATGGGTATTGAAAATGTTTGTGCAGGGATTGACATGGCTTCTTCCTGAGCGGTTGTCTGATTCAGAAATAGGATCAGAAACAGGTTTTTTGAAATTTTGGTAACATTTGGCTTCTTCTTTTGAGAATTTCATGGAGTTTTCCTTTCCTTTTTTCTCATTTCAAAAAAAATCATGAAAAATGGTGGGAAAGTAAGAAATTTGGTATATCAAATTTCAATTTTTTTTATTGCTTCAGTTATGATACAATGGTTAATTAAGCCAGCCACACATAAATAGTTGATCTGTTGGGTTTGTTGACTGCAATTTTGTTGTTGTCTGTAAAAGATAAGAAGTTTAAGTTTCAAATTTGAGTTCTATTCTATTTCCAATTTTCCTCATTTGGTTTATCTGTTCAGATTCTTTTGTTGCCTTAGAATTGTTGAATTGAACAATTTATGCCATAGAATTGTTAAATTGAGCTATTTAGTAATCATCTGCAGTAAGTTCTATCTTGGGCATAGTCACTGCTATCAACGAGCATATAATCGATACCACTCCAACCCGGATACTTCCAAGCTCTGTAGAGCCGTATTCTTTTCCCTATTCATTGTGCATATCCATGATAAAGGAGTTGGAAACACTAGTTGAAGTTGCAGCAGAACATTATTATGGTGAAGATAAGAAATGGAATTTTATAGCTGTTACAGAATCAATAAAGTAAGCTGACATTTTTTTAAATGATGGTGTGCCACTATTTTATTAATTTGGATTCCAGTTTGATTCTGGTGCATAAGATTTACGCCTCATTGTTGAATGTTCTTACAATTAGGATGTTAGTTAGGCTGGTTGTGTTCCGGAACAGTGGATTTAAGATGCTTCTGCAGGGAGGAGAGACGCCAAATATTGAAAAGCATTCAAATTTATCTTCTCAGCGTACTAATGGGGGTTTCTCAAAGCCTGGAAGCCATTATGAGCCTGGTCATTTAAGTGATGCTAATGGACGGGATCCATGGAATCTACAAGGAAGAGCATTTTCAGCATTGTGCAAGTTTGGAGAAAATGCTAGGATGATTGACTCATTAAGTTTGGGTGAGGTTCAACAGCATACAATTGTGGAGCCTCCATGTAAATATTTGTTGAACTCTTAAAGAATTTCATTGGATTTCTGGGTCAGTGCCATTAATATTTACAATTATGTCTTTACAGCTCCAATGGTTGAGAGGACCAAACTTTCCTCAATCTTGTCTGAGAAAGGTTTTCATGAAGCATTATTTGTCATGGGAGAGGTTCTTTTTATTACAAGACCTCTAATTTATGTATTGTTTATCAGAAAATATGGAATTCGGTCTTGGACCCCATGGTTTATTTCTCTTGCTATGGACTTAGTTGGAATAGGCTTTCTAACTCAAGTTACAAAGCTGAGACATGGTGGAAAACAGCAACAGTTTCATCTTATTGGCTCTGAAAAGGATGAGGTCAGCATTCTGTCGGATTTTATCTTCCAATCAATTTTTGAATGCATAAAGCTAATTCAGGATGTATCTAGCAATCTACTGCTAAGTAATTTTTGTTGGAAACTTTTAGTCATTGGTTGATATTGTTTGATACTAAATAGGTGTTGATTTTATGTTTGAATCAGTTAAAAAGAAGGAAATTGTTATGGGCCCTTTACCTCTTGAGAGATCCATTCTTTGGCAAGTACATAAGGTAATGATGTGTTTTTTGCAAGTTTCTTCTTAATATTTTCAGTTTCTTAGAATCTTTTCCTAGATAAGTAATGTAACACAATGCTTGTTAATCATTTCAGGCAAAAACTTGAAGGTACTGAAAAATTACTGGAACCTGTTCCTATTATTGGACTTCTAACAGGTGTGTTTTGTATATTCTCTTCGGTTTAAATCATGCAGTGTTATGTTCATGTCTTTTTTTTTTATTATTGAATTAATTTCTTAAAAATTTAAATTCTTCATACAAATATCCTTGTAAATGTGCAGCAAAAATTCTTGAGCTTGTTCTTGGAGCTCAGGCTTGTTACACGTACATGTCAGGATCATGAGATAAATCTGCAAGAAGTTAAACTTCTGCAAGAAAGATTACTCTCAAATTGTAGGAATCTATACGTGTTCTGTTTATCTTAACATTCTTTACTCCAGATATAGATGCAAATGTCCAATGATTGTCCTGCTTAATTGGCAATGTTTCTATCTTGTTTGATATAAAAGAATTCCATAAAATTTTATAAAATTCATCCATAAATTTACACTTGTGTTTTGTTAATTTTAGCTTGTTTGGTATTAAATTATGAGAAATTAAATTATTAAGAGGTGGTAATTTTTTACCCCACCCAAAAGTCATATCTTTACCCGCTTTTCGCAACCTTCTCTAATTTGTATGAAATATGAAATGACTTGACTCCATTGAGAGTCAATTTATGGGTTAATCCATGTAAATTATTGATCCGACCCAAAATAAATTTAAAAATATATAGATTTTTAAAAAAAAAATCAAATTTTGTTTTGATAAATTAATTAAAAACATACATTCCAATTTAAAATCTTTAAAATTCATCTAAATTTTACTTTGAATTTTTTTTTTAAGAGTCTACTTGATGCACAACTAGATTTTTTTAAACTAATCTGAATCTTGTTCAAACCTATTTACAACCTTTATTATAACGAATTTCATAAAATTTTAGGAATTCATTTATAAATCAAAATTTAAGTCAAATTTTACAAATTTGATAAAACTTGCAAAAGAACTCCAATCTAAACAAGAGTACAAACCAATAAAGCTAATGAATTACAAGCACAAACTAGTAAGATTATATATTCAAAATAAATTATACAAGCTAAGCCCAGGGGCTAACTTGGAAATAAAAAATTTTCTACATTGGAAAATATAGTACTTCCTAAAAAAAAAATAGATTTCCTAATAAAAAGGAATAATATACTCTTCCTATTTAGAATTTGCAAAATAAGAAGTTATATAAAATAAATTTCTAATTAAAATATTTGAAAAGGAAATAACTTTGAGGCTAAGACAAAATTAGAAAAAGAAATTTTAGTTCCCTATTTAGTTTCAATTTTTTTGAACCATCTGCTTTATGCTTGATTGCAGAAATAATCTTTGCTCCACTTCTGCTTACTTTGTTTCCTTACTATCAATCTTCTTTCTTAAGACACATTATATATATTTATATAAATCAATATATATAATATTTTTTCCTATTTTTCAATTGATTCATATATATTTTTATATTAATATTTAATATTATTAAAAAATAATATTTAAATTAAATAAAAATAATAATTCATGTATATTAAAATATTTTAAATAATATAAATTAAATAAAAAAATATGATTAAAACTCACCCAAAACACAAATCTTACCTCCATATCCAATATCCAAAATGATTTTTTGGATTAATTTGAGATAAAAATTTTATTTTAAGATCCAATGAGTCCAATTTTGATAAGCCATAGAGCGTGTATTACACAAGTGAAGCCAGGCGAGTGAGAAGTAAATAATTAATTAAAAAAAAATCACAAAAAAAAATAATCTCTCTTTCAGGCTCAGCTGATGCCTCTCCCGTGGCAGCCGCTGATCCAATTTCTTCTATTCTTTCAGTCCTAACCATTTTCATTTTCAATTTGAGATTGCATCAAGAATTGATGAAATTATAGAGAGAACGTATACTGTTGAAAATCAATTTCACATTAAAAAAAAAATATTAAAAATACATTGTTATATAATAATTTATATAATAATTAACCTAAATCCATTAAATACAATTTATTTGTAGATTTAATCTATATCTAACTCAAATCATCTGTGCCTTTCAATTCAATTTCTATCAGACACACGGAGGAAAAACGGAAAAATCTCCATAGCCACAACCACTGATCCAGCACCATAAACCCAGCTCCTCTGATCTTCACCATGGGAGCTCCCTTCCATGCGAACACTTTCACCTCTCATCTTCTTCTTATCTTTACAAAAAGACCATAACACCACAAACCTATGCCTCCTCACTCCTCCATGCACAAGCTCTGAAATTCTCAGAATCTAATTAGCTCTATTTTGTGAATTGAGGGAAAGCGGCAGAAAGCGCGACATTAAACCATAAGTATACGATGAAAGGAGCAGTGTACCCAGGTTAAAGCGCCAACATTTCCTTTCTGTGAAATCCGCCATCACTACTCATTGGAGGACTGCAATTCTTGAATCATTCTCTTCAATTCCTTTCAGAACAGCAAATTCAAATTTATTGGATTTATGGTGTAGGTGAGTTTTCTTTACTTTTTATGCGTTCAATTTTTGAAAACCCAGAAAAATTTGTTTATACTTTTCTGCTTTTTCAAAGAAATTTTGATTATCTGAGAATTTTAGGTGTGGAAGAGGAATATGGAACTTGAAATTTGATTTGCTCTTAAACTAGAAAACAATAAATAATATATATAAACTTGCAGTTTGCAAATTTGTTTTAATTTTTGAGCGTTCATATTTGTGCGAATGAATATGTGTGTGCGAGATTGAGACCTAAGAGGTAATAATTGGGAGAGGTTTAGATTTGATTGTTCTGTATAGTGATTTGATTGTTCTAAGAGGTAATCTGAGCTTAGACAGAGAGGTTAGGATTCCTTGCTTGAGCTCTATGATGGCTAAATGGGTAGAAAGGGAGGAGGATCTTGAGGTGGGTTGGTTCTGGTTTGGGAGTTTGGTGGGTTTTCCAAATTTGGCTGCTTGTATACTCACTGTTAATGGCTAATTGTTGCAAAGAGAGAGAGAGCCAAATGGGATTTAAAATTGGATTAAATTATTTTTTTTTCTTTAATTTAGTCTGAACGCCTGATACACAAATAATATTCAAAGCAAAGTTGGATTATTTGATATTAAAATGAAAATTTTGATTTAAATTGATTGAAAAGATCATTTTGAACTTGATTAGACATGGAGATAAAGTTTAGGGGAAAATTGAGTTATCATTTTATATATACAAATATAAAAGTTGAATCAAGAATTGTATATAAAATTTTTCGCCATATATCAAGCGTTGTTCATAAAGTTTTCGTCATTTGTGAAGTAATTTTTTTCAAATCTAATTTATATGATGACATCTCATTGATTTATTGATGCACATAATCCTATATTAGGCAAATACAACAAGAAATAATCAATGTGAATTATCATATGAGATTAATATTAATCGGAAGTTAGGAAAGAGAAGGAGGATTTAGAAAGACATTTTATTAATAAGGAAATATTTTACAAGAGAAGTAAGCTAGGAGTGAATTTACCGTTACAATACAAATTGAATCCTCTTTTATAGAGAAGAGGATATTTTAGAAGAAAGTCATTATTTTAAAGACACAACTAAAGCAAACAGATAAGACATTACATATTTATTGCAAACAGACATTATTTTACATGTGGCCGACAACTTTAATCATGATGACTAGGAGAGAGATTAAAGTTATCATAATCTGAGTCATCTGAGTCAACTTTTTCATAAAGATATTTCCACCATAGACCAAACCGTTCATGTGGATCTTGAGAATATTGAAAGTATTCAGGAGGCCATATAGTCATTTTCTCTTCTTTATCTTTATTGATAGGAGGAGTTGGCTGCAGGTCTTGAATTGGGACAGTTGTAGGCAACATCTGAATTGTAATAAGGCCTGCTGGATACAAGGATGTAGAGTGAATTGGGTGAATATTACAGTCATATCCATTAAGACAATATAAAAAAAAATTTAATCGGATTTTGTCTTGGTCCTTATGAATAGGCTCAGCAAAATTTCTCCATGTGTAGACCTCATTACTAGTCCAAAATTCTCTGGAAGGATTGTGAAAATATGGATGATCAAGGATGTAAATAGTGCATGTGCTAAAATAGTGAGCTGAATTGTTTCACAAATTTTCTTGATCAATTATTCTTTAAAGATCTTTACGCCACCATGATATGGAGCAAACCATTCTAGCAAGGTCCATATTAAAGAATTACATTTTTTAGCCTCAATGAGATAATGAAACATCTCCATAACAAGTATCTCTACTGTTATATGATACATAATTGTGAGACACCAAATACATCATAATTCAAAAGGCATAAGTCCTTGTGATGGTTTGAAATGAAAAGTGATAAGAAAATGATGATCTTTAACCCTATGTTTGGGAAATTTTATAAGGAGGAAAGAAAATAAAGAGGGAAAATAACTTTTATTTTCATTCTTTTATTTTCTCTTCTTTTGTTTGGATAATAAGGAAGAGAATGAAAAATAAATTTATTTTCATTTCCATCTTTCCTTATTTATTTTCTCTCCAATTTGGAGAGAAAATAATTAGAGGAAAATAAAGTTTATTTTATCCCCTTCTTTATTTTCTCTCCGTTTTCAAATAGAAGAAAGTTAGATTTCCTCCTTATTTTTCACTCATATTTTCATTTCTCTCTTATTTTTGTGAACCCTCAATTTTATACTCCTAAGATGCTGCCGCAGCTTGACACCAGCTACAATTCGTGCGCTACGCAGAGCCGGTACAGCGGTCCCGCTAGCTGGTTAGCAGGCAGGGGTCAAGGGGGCAGCGCCCCCTCGAAAAATGGATTTTCATGCATAATATTATAAGGAGACTGACACTTTTCTGACCCCAATCAGACTTTCTGTATCAGACAGCACCTTTCCAAAACTGATCGAATTTTCACAAAAACTGACTACCAATAGGTCCGATAATTAATTTTAGATCCACCGTCACTGACCGGTAATTTTTCAGACTTCATAATATCCTAGAAACTGACCCGGAACCTTCGAAAACTGATCCGAAAAGCCTCGAAAATCAAATCAGAGCCCGAGGCGTGGCCGCGTGTCCGCCACGCATCTGCGCGGCTCCGCGTGATAGCACGCGGCGTCCGCATGTCATCCACGCGACGTCCGCGAGAAGCCACGCGGACGCCGCAGGTACCCCCTGCGCGTCCGCCATTGACGCGCGTCAGTGGCAGACATGTCAGTACGGGCTGATGTGTTAGCCCGTACTGACATGTCCGCAGGAATTTGCTAGCACGTCTGGCGCGTCCGCCAGACGTTTCGATGGACGCCGCAGGCACGCCTTGCGGACGCGCGTGTTCCACATGCGCATCCGCCACCCATTTTTGTGGCCATTCACCTTTTTGTGCAATTTCGATTTTGCCCTCCTTTTTTTCTCACTTTTCAAGTCCTTTTTGGTCTTTTTTCACCTCCATTTTTCCTATAAATACCCCACTCTCCTCAACATTTATTCACACCTCAAGCAATTTGTAGATTGACTATCTATCTTGCTTCCTCTCTCTCTCTCTAATTAGTTAGTTAATTAAAAATTAATTTTAATTAACTAATTAATCTTTTTTTAAAATCATCACCCACTCTCAATTAGTTAATTAATTAAAAATTAATTTTAATTAATTAATTTTTATTTTTAATTAAATTTTCACTCAAATTAGTTAATTAATCCTTTTAATTAATTAATCCTTTTAATTAATTAAATTGAGTAATCAAGTAATCAAATCTCATTTTTTCAAAATCAATCATATTTTCCGAAACAGAACTCTGTTTCGGTAAAACCACTCTCTCACCACTCAAACCCACAAAGAAGATATAATCTCTCACCCCCACTCAAATCTCAAATCAAACCAAACCAATCAAATCTGACCGATTTCTAAAACCCCTCCACCTCATAGTGGAATGAACTACGTGAGTTTTGATCCCCGTTCAGTGGCGTACGTAGGCACGCTTGGAATCTGAATCCAAGCCTCAAATCCAAATCCCAATTAATCCCCTCCCCCATTTATTTTCCATGTAAATGTCAATTTATGCTTTTCATGTAAATTTTTAATTGATGCAATTAGTTAATTATTTTTAGGAGTAAATAAGCGATTTTGTGATTTTCCTAATACCCATAAGGACTAGAGGAAATACTCTCATTTACTTGTGATTGTTTAAATACTCGCTCTTTAAATACTTGCTTTTTATTTTTTCATATGTCTCATAATTATGTCATGCTCATGCATTTATAAATTGTCATTAATACTTTTCATTCATGGAATTATTTTTCAAGTCAAATTAAATTAAAGAGCCAAATTGAAATTATTTTAACCAAAAACCTAGTCCCCGAACTCAACCTGGTTCGAGGGCTAGTGACTTTATCCTTGGGTAAATTAATCAAAGATTAATAAATTTAAGTCAAATTGAGTTTTTCCTTAATTTTTCCATTTGAATAAATTAGGGTGGTGACTCCCGAACTTTTTCAAAATTAAATCAATTTTTCGAAGCGATAGGCGCTTCCAATTGTGAGCACCGAAACCCGTACTTTAACCTCCCTTAAAAATCGTTTCGTCTTTCCTTAAGGCAAAATTCTCCCGAGCGAGGGGAGGGGCGTTCAGGTGAGGCCTCACACATGCTCATATTTCAATTTGCATAAATTCCTTTCTAATGATTTATTCTCCTTTATAACAATTAGAAAACTTTCCATCAATTCATCAAAAGCATTTTGTAATTCATCAAAAGTATAAGAGTTAGGAATTACCTCATCATCTTCAAGATTATCATCTTAAGCCATCAATCAAAGGTTGGCTCTCTGTTCCTCTTCATCATTGGATGAGTCTTCATCACTTGAGGTGTCACTCCCACTCCAAGCCGCATACACTTTTGCCTTCTTATGGAATCTTATTTCCTTCTTGTCCTTCTTCTTCTTATGCTTGAGTAGTGGACAATCTTGTCTAATGTGCCCCAGTTTCTTGCACTCATAGCAAATGACTTTATTCTTCTTGTCTTTAACTTGTTTTCCTTTTTCTTGATTGAAGTTTCTCTTCTTGAATTTCTCCCTTGAAAGATATTTGTTAAACTTGCTAAATTTTCTAGCAAGAAGCATCATCTCATCTTCATCTTTATCATCACTAAATGAATCTTTCTTTTATTCATGATGTGCTTTCAAAGCAATAGTTTTCTCTTTCTTGGAGGTGCCTTCCCTCTCATTCTCTCTTGATTCTTGCCTTTTGTTTTGTTTCATCTCATAGGTGATGAGATTTCCAACAAGTTCTTCAAGAGTAATTTAGGCAAGATTTTTAGATTCCTCAATTGCATCAACCTTGGAATCGTATTTCTCTAGTAAAGACCTCAAAAGGTTAGTGGAAAGCTCTTTTTGAGTAAAGGTCTTCTCTAGCCCTTTTAGATCATTCACAATTGTTATGAATCTCTTGTACATATCAGTTATGGTCTCTTCCTTCTTTATTGAGAAATTTTCAAAGCTAGAGATTAGTATATTTAGCTTTGAGTCTTTAACTTGATTTGTCCCTTCATGTGTCATCTTTAGAACCTCCCAAATTTCTTCGGCTGTTTCACAAGTGGACACACTATTGAATTCATTTTCGTTCAAGGCACAAAATAAAAAGATCAACAGCCTTGTCATTTAAAGCTAGCTTTTTCTTGTCATCATTGGTGTAGTTGGATGGATCCTTTGGCTTGTCTGAATTTGCATCCATTGGAATGAATGGATATTTTTCTACAACTTTCCATAAGTCATAACCTTATGATCTCATGTGGAATCTCAACCTCACTTTCCATTGATTGTAGTTTATGCCACAAAACAAGGGTGTCCTTGTGCTACATTGGCCTTCTTAGAAAATAGACTTTGATGTTCCTGCCATAGCAATTGTTAACTCTTAAAATTGTAGGATTTTTATAAAATGCAAGAGCACAAGCTCTGATACCAAATGTTGTCCCATGTATGGTAATCTTAGAGGGAGGGTGAATAGGATTATTAAAAATTCTAATGCAAATAAACACTCTATATGCAATAAGTACTGATTTCAAATAAATAAACAATGAAATAGAGTTAGAGAAAGCTTAGACAAGATTTATAGTGGTTCGAAGCACAATTGCCTCTCCTACATCCACTTCTCCTAAATCAAAACGATTTAGGGTTCTACCAATAACCAGGATTTCAACCAAAGCTTTACAAGCTTAGTTTTTCGGGATTTCGCCGAATACAATATATTTTATGGGATTTCACCCAATACACACTCAAGATATAATGATTTATGTGTTTAAAGTCTCACAATACTTGGATACAAGCTAGATTAAAGATAACAATGAAATTTACTAGCTTTGAATAAAGAACAGTCAAAGAAATGAAAGGATTTTGCTTAGTGTTCAAAAATAGAGTATGAATCACAAATATAAGAAATGAAGCTTTTTAATTTGTATCACACTTGATTTTCACTTGGAAGGAGTTGTCATCTTCATTTAAACCTTCTTGTATTTATAGGAGAAATTAATGTGACTGTTGGGCTCCAAATCCAAGTAAAATCTGCTTCCTCCACATCTCTAACAGCTATAAAATCTTCCAGATTTTGTTTGACATGACGTGTTTACGGCTGTAACTTTTGAGATCACGGCGGTGAACTTGAAAGTCAGGGAGGTGACATTGATTGTCAAGGTGGTGAACTTTTTCTTGATACCAGTTCATTTTGCTTTTGTGTAAAAGTCAAGGCAGTGACTTTGAGTGTCACGACGGTGACTTTTAAAGTCAGGGTGATGAACTTGAGATTCAAGGCAGTGAAGTTTGCTTGATACCAATTCAATTCACTTCTGTGTAAAAGTTAGGGCGGTGACTTTGAGAGTCACGGCAGTGACTTTTAAAGTCAGGGCGGTGAACTTTATTTATTTAAATTTCTTGTTTTTCGCCATCTTTGTCACCATGGTGAACTTGAAATTCAAGGTGGGGAATATATAAATGTCAATCAATATATTTAAACAACTAACAGAAAATACAAGTTAGGCAAATATATATTAATTTTCAAGATTTTATTTCTTTTTGCATTAACTTCATTTATTCAAAGAATATATAAGCTTAATTAAACAAAGTTTTGGAATCATCAAAATATAGAGGAGACAACAAACTAAATCACCAATCTAACACCACCACAGAAACCAACAAACACAAGATTCAAATCATAAATTCTTGCATGGCCAATTCAAACTAAGAAACAACAAGGAAACGAAACCCATGGATTTATAGTAGAGAAATCAAACAACAATAACAACATAAATTGCTAGAACCAAAGAGAATCAAAGAGGACTAAACACAAAATATAATCAAGAAATAGACAAATAACAAACTAAAACAACAACTGATTTTAAAGACACAAAAATATTTGAAACCGAAAAGGAAAAGAAAAATTAAAGAAAAACATAACAGAGAACTTAGTTTTTGGAGCCAAAAGAACCGATCTCCTTCATCCGCCACTCCTTTCACCATCACAAAGCAATGACATAGCTCACTCTCTCTTCTCCTCTGTCAGCTATGGGGGAGGGTTTATTGTTTTAGCTTTTACTTTTTTGTGATCGGTTTCAAGTCTGTGTGAGAGGACTAGTGTGTGAGATCGACAATTAGAGCGAGGGAGATAAGGGAGCTGTCGATGAAGGTGAGTCTGTGGGTGAGTTGTTCTATGTCACCGTGAGTTAAAACAAAGAGAGGCGTAAGAGAGAGAACTATCGGTGTGAAAGTGAAGGAGAATGAGGCGGTGAAGGTGAAGGTGAAGGAGAGAGGACTGAGTTAAGTGTCTGTCAATGAGGGTGACTAGAAAAGAAAAGAGAAGAAACAGAAAGAGAGCTCTAATGGAGATAGGCCGTTGCTCTCTCTCTCTCTTTAGGGTTTTATTATATTTATAGGTGGTACAAGATGAGGAGAAAAAAGACCAAAATGCCCTTATCAATTAGGGTTTTATAATTTTTTTCAAAAATACCCCTCCTATTTTAGCTATTTACCCTTCTTTTTTAAAAATGATAAATTTAATAATAAAAAAATATTAAAGTATTATTTTACCTATTTTAAAAAGATATAAGAATTAAAATTTTTGCAAATAAGTGCTAAATAAATTCATAAAATATATATATATATATATTAAAAATTTTCTTTCTTCTAAAAATATATTTATTACTATTTTTATATTTTTTGACAAAATGTTCTTAAAACTCAAAAATTTAAGTGAAATAAGTATTATAAAAATATTGATATTTTTTATTTTATTTTTATTGTTTTTTAAAAAAATAATTGAAAATTTCAATTTTAAAACAAATCTTTATTTTTTGAAAATTTTGTATTTTTTTTTTAAATAATTAAAATTGTCAGGATAAAATATAGTGTATACAATAACACACACACACACACACACATATATATATATATATAATTGATATTATATTAAAATTCGGTTCGGTACTGGTACTTTCGAGAAGGTTCAATACGGTTCAGTTTGGTACAGTTCTCAGTTCGGATATAAGCTAAGAACCAGTACCGTATCAAATTCAAATTTTCGGTACAGTTCAGTAAAGTTTTCGTCCTAAGTCTCAAACTTTTTACAATACAATACTAAAACGGTTCGATATTTCAATTCGGTTCAATATTTTTCGAGTACCGTGTTCACCCCTAAGTCCAACTACTACATCATTCCATCAATATTTTTGCCACTTATCTGTTAGTTAATGTAATTTTAATATATTAAAGGAAGTCAACAAAACTAAAACTTTTTTTTTTATTAAAGTACCCTCCCTTTTTTTTTTAAATGCATAAATACATACAGAGATAAAAAAATAAAAAAATAAAAAATAAAAAGACACATATACACCACAAAATCCTGATAATTTTGAAGAGGCATGCTACCTAGTACCCTCACATATTTAAGATACAAACAAAAGTAAATTTATCTCTCTCTCTCGTCTCACTTTCTTCTATCTCCTATTCATCTGATATAATATAAATAGAGCAGAGACTTCTTTTGAGCAATACCCTCCACATCGCATGATAAGTCATAAAACTAATAAGGTTTTATGGCTAGGACCACCCCTCCTAGTTGAGGTTCGGATATTTTACCCTATCCGTGGGTACTCATGTGCACATAGTCTGATGTATTACCCACATCAGTCAGGAATTTCTGCTTAAAGATTCAAAATTGTTAAAATCATTGTTCAAATGGCACATCAAATGAAATATCACATGATTCCCTCATAGAGGGATTTCGATAAATTAATAATTCTCATATAGAGATATCAATGAACTTGTAATCACGATAACAATGATTCAATGTTGGAGTTTCAATGACACATCAAGTGGAATTCCATGAGCACGTAGGATTTTCAATAACACATTTAGGGTCTTATAAGGCAAATAAAAAGAGACTTTAATGAACACATAAGAAAATTTCATTGAGCAAGTCAATACATCACATAGAATTCAAATGACACTAGACTTATCAATGAACAAATGGAGTTTAATGAACACATACAGAGTTTTATTAAACAGATAACAAGAGGCTTCAATGATCTCATTTTATCAATGGACTTCATTGATATTGCAAGAATATAATAGTAAACAAATGAATAAATATCAATAAGAAATGATTAGTATCAAATTCAAGGTGGCTTACAAAGAATTTATGTTCAAGAATTCAAAACACAATAAATAACAGTATATTTTTCACTCACCTTTTTCAAATAACACTTCTATATTATTCATGTATTCTTTTTTCACATCTCATAATAGCATTGATCCACATCATGCCCTTCATTACTCTCTGGGTCTCCTCTAAAGTCCACAATCAATGAATTACACATAAATGAACTTAATCAATACTCATATTGACTTAAAATTGTAAATAGCTTCATCTAATAGCTTAATCTTAACTTAGATTTTATATGAGAACTCATATAACCCTATCTCTTCCTTAGTTGCTATCTCATCATCAATTTATTTCAAAGATCTCAACAAGTTAATTAACCATACACCCATTCATTTACTCATGAAATCTCACTTAAATTCAACACAAGGATTCATATATCCTTAGCTTTACCCATTTGCTATCTTACTATCAAAATCACAATTGATATCATAATCAAGTTAATTAACCATATAAAAATCTATTTCTCTTCAATTCTCAATTTAAAACTCAATTAATAACTCAATTCTAACTTAATCTTAACTTAAAATCAATAGAATAAACTAAGGAAATTCCTACCTTGTTACTTGAATCAACATCCAAGATGATCAATACTTGATCTAGAAAGCCCAAATCTTAGCTCTCCATGAAGAATCTTGAAGAATCACCCATATAGATGTTTAGAATTGAGAGAAAATAAGAAAGAGAAAGAATGAAGAAGATGAAGATGGGAAGATGTTTTTGGTCAATGTTTTTAGTAGGTAAGTCATATATATCCACTTGGTGGTTGTTAGGCATTAAATGCAGTCAATTTTCTTGTCTGAGGCTTGCCCACAGCCTAACCCATGATCGTGGCTCACCTGGTGGGATCTAAGATTTTTATACATAACCAAAATGGCCAAATTTAAGCTTGTGCTACGGCCAAACCCACAGGCGTGGCCCTAAAAATTTACTGATGTTACTCCACTATTTTTACCATAACTCTCTCTATACTTATCCAAATTACTTGATTATTTTTTATACTTAAACTAGACACATAATTCTATAATATATCCAAAATTTTGATCAAACTATGAACTATACAATATATAGTGAATTTTTAAATATTGACTTGTTTCTGCCTGAATTCAGTTTGAGCAGTCTCTATAATTTTCATTATATCTCCAAACATACATGCTCAAATGCAAAAATAATTTAATTTCAAATATTTTACATATAAATGAACATTTTTCATGTTTTAAACTTTTTCTAATTCAACCTCTAAGATCATCTAATAAATCACACAAATTCTATATTTTTCACTTCTCTTTCTTTAATCCCTTTATTCTTTCTATCCAATCCTAGTCCAATTAATTCATCTTCATTAAATTTTCATATCACTTGCATTCAATCATTCACGGTTGACCTAAGTTGTGTGTATGTAATACCCGAGATTCCCATAGCCCATTTGAGCTATGAAATGATATAGAATATATGTATTCTATAGATGGTACAATGTAGATACCATAATGGGAATGAATTAAGGCAATTGTTCGTATTGTGTGTTTATTGCTCGGTTTGTATTTTTCACTGTTGTATGAATTTTTATATGCTTTATATGGATGAAAGGGATGGAATGTCAAGGTTAATAATGTTTATTATGA
>CATKHJ010568415.1:0-11136 GCA_949750685.1 Vernicia montana | reverse complement strand
ATGTATTTTCACATTAATAACCCCCCTCCCCTCTCTCTTAAACTTAAGGTGGTATAGTTGATGCCAGCTTGAGTTTGCTAAGTAGATCTTGAAAACGAGTGGGAATATGTGTTTTCATGAAGATATCAGCTGTTTGATTAGCAGATGAGATAGAATGTAAAATTATGGTGCCTTGAGTGACATAGTGGCGAACAAAGTGGCAGTCGATCTTAATGTGTTTTGTTCGTTCAAGAAAAACATCATTGTGAGAGATTTGTATTGCACTTTTATTATCATAGTGGAGTGTAGTTGCAGAAGAGTGTGTGATACCCATATCAATGAGTAACCATCGTAACAAAAGTAATTCAGATGTAGCATCAGCAAGAGCACGATACTCGGATTTTGTGCTAGATCGAGCAACAACAGTTTTCTTTTTGCTATGCCAAGAAATAAGAGAATCACCTAAGAAAAAATAATAACCTATAGTAGAACGACGATCCATTGGATCATTAGCCCAGTCAGCATCAAAGTATCTAGATAACACCAAAGAAGAGTTAGCAGAGAAGTGTAAACCATGAAAAAGAGTTCCTTTAATGTATCGTAGAATCCGAATCATTGCAGCATAGTGAGTTGAGCGAGGAGCAGTCATGAATTGACTAACCAAATGAACAACATAAGAGATGTCAAGTCTAGTGACAGTGAGATAAACCACACTCCCAACTAATTGACGATACAGAGTGGGATTGTCAATAGGAGTGCCATCTAGAGGAGTGAGTTTGCAATTGAGTTCCAAAGGAGTTGATACCGTTTTACTGTCAGTAAGACTTGCTCGAGAAAGTAGATCAGAGACATACTTTGCTTGAGACAGATAATAGCCTTGAGAATTTTGAGAAACTTCAAGACCCAAAAAATAGTTGAGAGACCCAAGATCCTTCATCTCAAAATGTTGATTGAGATAACGTTGCACCTTTGAAATGCCAGATGTGTTACTACCTGTTATGATCATATCATCAACATAAAGTAACAAAATGACAATGCCATGGTCAGTGTGATGAATGAATAATACGGAATCATATTTACTAGAGACAAAGCCAAATTAAGTAAGGGTTGAATTGAATTTGGCAAACCATGCCCGATGAGCTTGTTTCAATCCATACAAAGCTCGTCGAAGCTTACAAAATTTATGAGTATAATATCCAGGAGGAGGTTTCATATAAACCTTTTCAGATAAATCACCATTTAGAAAGGCATTTTTGACATCCATCTGAAAAAATTTCCATTTACGAACAGCAGCAATGGCTAATAGACTGCGAACAGATGTTAGTCTAGCAACTGGAGCAGATGTTTCTTCATAGTCTATTCCATATTCTTGATTATAACCCTTGGCTACTAAATAAACTTTATACCATTCAACAAAACTATCAGAACGAGTCTTAATTTTATAAATCCATTTACAGCTAATAAGTGTCTTTGTTGGAGGAAGATCAACGAGATCCTAATTATGAGTTTGCTCCAAGGCTTGGATTTCTTCAGTCATAGCTTACTGCCAAAAAGGGTCAGTACTTGCCTCACGATAAGTGTGAGGCTCATGAAGGTTGGCAATAGCAGAATAACAATGATAATCTCTAAGGTAACTAGGAGATTCTCTTACCCGAGTGGATTGACGAAGAATAGGTGCAGGTTCAGGATCAACAGTGGTAGCAGGTTCAGGATCAACAGTGGTAGCAGGTTCAGGAGGGGCAGGTCGGCACGTATTAGTTGAGAGAGTATCAGAATCAACGACATCAGAACGAGAAAATAACTCAATAGAGGAATCTGTAAAAAAGAAGGAATCAGTAGTAACATAATTGTGAAACTTAGAAAGAGTGGAGAACATTGTGATTTCCCAAAAAGTAACATGACGAGAAATGCGTAATTTATTAAAAATAGGATCCTAACGACGATATCCTTTGTGTTCAATCCTATAACCCAGAAAACAACATAAACGAGCACGAGGTTCCAATTTTGTATATTCATGAGGTTGCAGAAGAACAAAACAGGCACAGCCAAAGGGTTTATGCATTTTATAATCTGGAATTTTACCATATAGTTTTTCAAAGGGAGATAAATTTTGGAGAACTAAAGTAGGGACCCTATTAATGTTATAAACAGCAGTGAGAGCTGCTTCTCCCCAAAAAAAATTCGAGCATGAGGCAAAGATGAGAAGTGCACGAACAGAGTCTAAAATGTGACTATGCTTTCGTTCAGCGCAACCATTTTATTGGGAAGTATGAGGACAAGAACGTTGAATGACCGTGCCCTGTTGAGTAAGATAATGAAGTAATGAGGAATCTTTATATTCCATAACATTGTTTGTTCGAAGAGTTTTAATAGTACTGGAAAACTGAGTTTTGATCATATTTGCAAATGTAATATATATTTGAGGTAACTCAGATCGATTTTTCAAAAAATAAATCCAAGTAAAACGAGAATAATCATTAATAAATAAGACAAAATAATGATAACCATTTACTATAGAGATAGGGGAAGGTCCCCAAATATCATAATGAATTAAACCAAATGGAGTATCATAAATAGAGTTATTATTATTGAAAGATAATGCAGGTTGTTTGGCAAGTTGACAATCGAGACACTTAAAAGACTCAAATTTCGTAGATCCTAACAATCCATGAGAAATTAAAGACTGAAGTTTACTAGCGGAAGCATGACCAAGGCGAAAATGCCATTGGTGACTGGAAGAAGTGGTTGTAGTAGTAGCAGCTGACACAAGTTGTTGTGGAAGATGAAGAGATACAAGCTCAAATAACCGACCCACTCTGCGAAAATATGAAAAAATGGAGTCAACAATTCTTAAGATTGTGACCAAGACCATGACAATATCTGCATTCTACAGTGGGGCAGTTAGTAAAACTATGACCAGGTTGATTACAATTCTTACATAGTGGACTGCCAGATCTCGAATTTGAGGACCGACTAGTTGCAAGGGCCAATTCAGAAGTTGGTTGTTTTCCGAGACCAAGTCGAGTCTCCTCAAAGATAATTCCTTGGATAGCTGTATCCAAAGTGGAAAAAGGATGCCGATGTAGCAGAGAGGCACAAACAGCTTCATAATCGGGTCAAAGAGCCATAAGAACTTGAATCAAATGAAGATGATCTTCATTAATCTTGGCTTGAGATAATTGATTCCAGATCGGTTGAACTTGAGCAAGAAAGTCATTTACAGACTGACCAAATTCTTGTTTGAGATTGTGGAGAGTGGTCCACAACTGAAAATAGTGTGCAAGACCAGTAGTTTGATACATGTTTGCTAAGAAATCCCAAATGGCTTTTGCAGTGTCGTATTGAGCAAACTGAATCTGAATGGCAGGAACAAATGTATTACGGAACCATATAATAATATGATGGTTTTTGCTATCCCAATCTTCAATGCGATTAACAAATTTGATATCAGATTCATCTGGTGCTTTTATTGGTATAGTGATATCTCCAATGATAATGCGCTAGAGTTTTCGACCAATCAAGAAACATTTCATTCCTTAAACCCACAAGTTATAGTTAGATTTGTTCAGAATTGTTGCAATTAGTTTTGTAATATCCGATTTCTCCATTTGAAGAAATATGAATTGAAATTAATTCACAGAGTTAGAATTTGGAAAAACAGACACCAAAAATGAAATCAGGAGGCCCAAAAACTTTAAGAACCGGTATGGTTTTATTGAAAACTAAGCCGAAAAAGGTCGAACCGATCAGTCAAAGTATACTGAATCGGTTCGATCAGAGGTTGAACCAGAAGGCGGATCGGGTCTAGTCGGAGGGCAGATCGGGTTGAGCCAGTGCGAGAATCGGGTCAGGTCAGTGCGCGGGTCGAACAAAAATGGATGCTGATGTGGATCCCACTCTGGCTGACATGTCAACAGGTGTCAGAATCTCAATGGTACACGTGGCTATAACGTGGTGGTTGACAGTGGCAGAAGGTACTTAGATTGCTGACGTGGCGATGATGTGGACTGATAGGTACTGACGTGGTGTTGAGCTGGCTTGTCTTCAACCTCCAGACGGCGCGTGTGGTGCGTGCGGCGAGTGAGCTCAGTCTCAGTAGCTTCTCCCGGCGCGTTCGGTCTCCGATGAAGCTCCGATTTGTGTCAAAATACTTTTGATGACGAGAGCTTTCAAATGATGTCGTCAAAAGAATTTTTTGGACGTGTGCATGGAAATTTTTCGGAAGGGATACATATTATGTTTCAAAAGAAAAAAAATTAGAACAACAATGGCTGGGATTTTGATTCTAGCTGAGCATGAGCTCTGATATCATGTTAATATAGCTATTAGAAACAGAGACGAAAATGAAATGATTTTGTATATTAATTGTGTGTCTTTACAAGAGAGAATTATAACTATTTATAGAGTTAGTATGCACAATTTGAGTCATTATTCAATGAGAGTTAGTGACTATATGCTGGAGGAAGAACATGGTTAATGAGCTGGAGTTTAAAATGATACAAGTAGGTGCACATGATGATGATGCAATTATTAACTCCATTTTTTTATATTTTCACATTAACAATATGAAAAAAAAATCAAGATATTACTTATAATAGTTTTGGTAGATTTTAGCAACATCAAGCATACTAAATACAAGTTTAAAAGGTGATAAAAAAATAATTAAATATGTAATTTGTGGTAAAATTACTAGAGAGTGTATTTAGTTTAGTGCATGTGTTTTGTACATTTTCATAGGTAAGTGATAGATTCAATCCTTAGCAAATGCATTATATCAGTTTGATCCGTAGCAAATGCATCATATCTTAATTTTTTTTAATAATGAAAATAGTTTTGAAAATCGTGTAGCCATATATCACATATCTGTCGAGTGGTCCACCGTGTAACTTACACCCGGCTTGGCAAATCATACATATACGGTATAAAAAACTATTAATTAATATATTAAAAATATTTAATTTTTGTTATTTTTCTTTATGTCCTCAATTGAATCATTTAAATTTTGATTCAATTGAACTACCATACAATACTCTATTATTTAATACTTAATATTAAGACGTTAAATTTTTAACATTTAATTCTTAATTTTACTAAATAACACGTAAAAAGCCAACTAACGAAAAGTAAGAAATATTGATCCCTTTTAGCAACCTTAATTTAATATCGAAAATTAAATTTATAATTTTAACAATTTAACAAAGAGATTCCATGAATTGACAAAGAACTCAAGTTTCTTTTTAGCAATTCCTAAATATTTTATCTATGGTTCCAAAGGATCAAAAAGAAATTACTTATTGCACTTTTTTATGAATACAAACTAACTTTTTGCATAAAGTTCCTAAATAAAAACTTTATGAAATAAATAAAAAGTTGCTAAATAAACCTGTGATTTTGATCATAGTGGTTACAATTGAATCGACTCAGTCGATTCAACCGAAAAATTAGGAATCGATTTTCAAGTTGATTTAGTTTAGCCAAAAAAATCTGGAATAAAAAGAATTAGAGAAAATCAGGCAAACCGGTCGAATAACCCGTGATCTGGCTGGTCTGTCATTCGTGTATGCAGGTCAAGCGTTCACAAGGTTGAACCTAAGTTCAGACTATGAATTTGAACCTCTGCGTGCACGCGAGAGAATCTTTTTGGCTATTTTCTTAGCATTGAAAATATGAGCTTTTTAATATATATCACATTCTAATTTTACATTTTTCCAATATGAGATAAATAACTTTTTTTCTTCATTTTCCTTTACTAGAGTTTACTCTGAGTTTCAAATTATCATTCACACATTCACCATTTTAAGTACATAAATATTCAAATTCATATTTTTTACCTAAGAGCACACATATCCGAGTAGAGTTTATATTTTCTTAGCATTGAAAATATGAGCTTTTTAATATATACCACATTCTAACTTTACATTTTTTCAATATGAGATAACTCACTTTCCATCTTCATTTTTCTTAATTAGAGTTTACTTTGAGTTTCAAATTATCATTCACACATTCACCATTTTAAGCACATGAATATTCAAATTCATATTTCTTACCTAAGAGCACACATATTCGAGTAGTGGGATCCACTCAAATTTAGGTTTTAAAATAGCCATTTAATGAGTTAATTTGTCATAATTTTCTAACAGTTACTTCTAAGTAATATTCATTAATTGCTCTTATATTTTTCGTTAATTTTAATTATATGTATATTATATTTATTTTTAATATATAAATAATAAATATATGATATTATTTAAAATTCTGATTTGATTCTAATTTAATTTCAATTTAACCTTTAATTCATAATTTTCTGATTCGTAATTCTTTGTCTTTGCTAATTTTGAAACCGGGCGAGATTGAAAATATTGATTTTGATTAGCATATTGGTATAGCTTGTGACCTAACCTAACTCAAGATAGCCAATTTTTTGAAGGAGAAACATGAAGAGGTATAGCCAATAATGAAGTTGACCCTCCACTCCAGACAATGACAGCCTTAAATTGTACTAAAACAAGATATACGAGGTCCACTTTAGCAACCAATTAACTATTTTTTTTTTCTCATAATTCCACTTTTTATAGGGAGAAAGTGTCCCAATAATTAAATTTTATATATTATCTTTTTTGTTTATAATACTATTGGTATAATCATTAATCATACTAATTTATATATTTATTTAAATTAAATTTTCATTTTTGTTGGTGTAAGTGTCAGAGTTTGAAAATTACTTATTGAGGCCACAACATATTTCAGAGAGGAAATCAACCTAAAAAGAAATAATTTATTGATTAAAATAATTACATCAAATAAAGACAATGACATTATTGTATACCACTCCATTTATGGGTCTCATGTTCCAATTTAACAGCCAGGTTTGTCTTTTCAAATTATTTGAGGAATTTTTTTTTTTTAAACAACAATATACAATTATTTGAGGAATTATAATAATTGGGATTCTTTTTCAATTAATAGAATGTATTTGCTTTAGATTTCTTTTTAAATCAAAACATGAATTTTTATCCGTAATTATAAAATTACATTTTAGTTTAAAAAGTAGAAATAATAATGAGTTTAATATAAATTGAGTAATATCATATTTATATGAGTCTCTATGTGGTGCACCTAGTTTATAAATAAAATTGAATTTATAATTTTAAGATCGCCTATTTTTAATTTTAACAGTTAAATGAAATAACTGGTAACCAATTAAATTAGTCATTTAATTTAAATGGGTTAATTTTTAACCTGTAAAATATATTACTTTTAAATTTAACATTATTGTTTTGAGAATTTTTCTATTTTCTACCGCTTTCTAGTTTACCAAGCAGTAGAAAACAAATACAAATTTAAGAACTTAATATAGATAAAATTTTATTATGTCCTATGATGATTTTTTCCACAAAGAGAGAAAGCTAAAAAATGTCTACAACATGCTAAGCATGGTAATTAGTGAAGGAAACATGATTTTAGTCTTCTTTTTGGTTAAACTTAACTTAATAAATTAAAAACATGGACACCATGAAAAACATGCATGGGCAGGCCAATCAATGGAGAAGGAATAATTAAAAGATACATATAGTTTTGTTCTTTATTTCTTATATTACAAAAATTAATATAAAAAAAAATTTGTATGCAAAAGATATAAAATAAAATAAGTAGGAAAAATGATAAAAAAAAAATAATTATCATTCTAAAGTACAGAGTTATAATAATCCAAAAGAAAAAAAAAATTAGAAACTCATAATTTTATTGATTTGAGTTGAATTTATAAATTAATTTCAACAATTAATGATTTTAAATCACTTCAATTAACAAATTGAAGTGGAATTTACACCAACTAAAAAAATTTAAAAATTCACAAAAAAAAAATAAAATAATTTAAGTAACAATTTAAAGATTTACCTATTATCAAAAGCAAAAATGCAGGTTTATAGATAAAATCATGTGTACTATAGAAAGAGTCTATTTATATATACTTGAGGTTAGTGTTTTTAAAATCAAACTGGTTAGATCATTGGTTCACAGTTTAATCGGTTCGATTTGTCAATCCGATTGACTCTTTTTTTTTTTTAATATCAAAATGACATCATTTTGATAAGTCTGATATTTTAAGCAATCAAACTAAATCAATAAACAATTTTCGATTTAATCCATTCGACCAATCAATCTGATTTGGTTTTAAAAATACTGCTTGAGGTGATAGTTTGATGGTAAAAAATACGTTTAAAAAAAAAAAGTAACTTATCCATGACATTTAAATATTGATTCTGCTGAAAGATTTTATATATATATTTTGTCTATTATAATGAAACTCTTGCATTAAAAAGATTCTAGTCAAAACAGGGCGAGAGTGTTATCTTTTTTTTTTTTTTTTTTTCTTTGCCAAGTGCGAGAGTGTTATCTTTGGGACAATAGTTAATGGAATCTTGCATGTGTGACACGTGTTTATTATGTCCCATTAGAGATCAAAGTTTCTCACCAATGTAAAAGAAGATGTACTTTCCTTTTGTTTCTTTGTACAAAGCCTCTCTTCTCTACCAATTAAAATTTGACTGTCTTTTTTAGGATTACTAATATTCATTGGCTACCAAATCTCTTGTTTTTGTATTCCCAACAAAACATTGGGTTTTGGATTCATTCATTTAGCTACTTCTTAGACATAGCCTTGTAATTAGTGGTTGGTTTTAATGCAAATGAAGACAAATTTTTTTTTTTTTTTTTTTTTTCCCAAGGAAGACAAATAAGTGTTTGGTGATTTCTTTTGTTGAAATTTCAACAATAGATGTCTACATTGCAATAGTTCAAACAAGAGATGAACTTTTAATATTAAATATATATTCTTAATATTGATAAATATAAAGTACAATGCATAACGGTAAAATTATAAAATTCACTAAAATTTTTAACTCCCAAAAAGGATAAGAAATCACTACTGTATTAAGTGAAATCTCAAAGAGGCAATGGTATTTTTTATTTTATTTTTTTACTTTATCCCCGTAAATAAAATTTTAATCAATAAAATTTCCTTTGATATTCAAAAACAAAATTTGAGTTTCTTATATAATTATACTATGATCAACTTTGAATAATTGAATGTTAATGTTAATCAACTCTATTTAGGCTTCACTTAGTTTTGAAAAAAAATATATATTTTCAAAATCAAATGAAAAATTAATCACTTTCTTACAAAATAAGAAGTATTTTTATAGAATTTTACAAATTCATTATAAAAAAAAAAAACTACAAATGAAGTATATAAACATAATATACTCATTAGTTTATTGATCACTAATTATTGGTAATCATCATTAATTGCTAGTGACAATTACAATTTGTTACATTTTTGTGAAATTTTTTTCACAAATTAAATAATTCATAGAAATTACAAACAAAGTTTTTATACATTAAAATATTTTCATCTTTTTGTATTTTGAATGAAAATATACTCTAAACTTTAGAAATAATTTCCAATTAATTTTTTTACTACCGCAATCAAAATATTTTTTATTAGTAAAATACTATTTAGTCCCTGAGATTTAGCAAAATTAATAAATTTATCCCTGTATTTTAAAAAAATCACTTTTTAATCACTCAATTTTCATTTCGTCAAATAAAATAGTCATTCCATTACTTTTACAGTTAAAATTTATAAAAAGATAAAAATACTCCTCATTTATACATAAATTTTTCTTCTGTACCTATCCCCCACTCTCTCTTGATCAATGGTCGCTTCTCTCTCCATCTCCAGATTTCTCCTCTTCTTTCCGGCCACCGCCATCACCACTACCAAAATAATCACAATCTCGGCCACTATTTCCGTCGGCGATAAGCTTCCAAACGCCACTCTCTGCTGCACCATTTCCATGATCATGTACAAAGTGTCAAATAGATAAATAACTTTATTTACACTTAAAATCTTCATTATTGGATTTCAAAGCCATGAAATCATTGCAATTTCAAAACATCAAAATCACAAGCAGATTAGTACAAGAAACAGTACCCACCAGCAATCTCGAAAGAAATTTGAATTTTTCAATTTTATTTCTCACCCAAAATGAACAATATCCACCACAAAGACAAACACAAAATCAATTGACAGTAACAAATAACCAATGGACTTGTTTGTAAACCAGAGAAATAAAAGTCTAATACCTGATATAGAGCTCAAAAGCATGGATTTTGATATAGAAGGCTATATTTTATTTTACATTAGCTCTCCCAAAAGTGAAATCTTTCACATTATTTGTTCATTTATTTTTGAAATTAAAATCCAGAAATTTTTTTTTTTTGAAAGAGAGATGACCACCAACCATTAATACAACCCATCCATTGAATAATTGAATAAGAGAAAATTAAAAATATATATATATATATATTTGTACAGCAACAGATATGATAATTACTATAAAAACTGAATTTTTTTATTCCTAAAAAGTTTGAGAGCGAAGAGGCATGGCTGGTTTAATCAAACTGTCGGTTTTGGTTTGGAATCGGCGATTTTGATTTAATAAAATATTCAAACTGAAATCATAACCGATATTTACGGTTTCGATTTTGGTTTTGATTTCGGTTTGAAACCAGTTTCTTTTTTATAGTCTAAAACTAGTTTCGAACCGATTACTTTATTATTTTGATTAAAAAATTAATATAACATAATGAAATAATTTAACATAAAATTTTGATAAACAATGAAATTTATTAAAATATAATTATATGACCGGTTTAACCGAATCGTTAATTTCGATTTGAAACCAAAAGTTTTACTTTTTAATCTGATTTTTAATAAAAACTGAAACTAAAACCAAGCTTCTCATGATTTTAATTTTATTTAGCCGATTTTAATCTAATTTAGCAATTTCGATTTGTTTTAATCACCCTCCTACCAACATCCAGGCATCCACGAAACGCTTACAACGCACGAGTTTTAAAAAAAAAAAAAAGAGGAGAAATTAGAAGGCAAAATGTCGTGAGAAATTAGCTAATTTGGTAGTTCATGACACAAGAAGCAACTCTCATTTGTCTTTTTTCCCCGGCCTGCCTGTTATATAAACTGGGTTATTGTCCCTCTTTTTCACTCGCATTTTTTTCTTTTCTCATTTCTCTCACTTGGCCAGCCATGGCGGTTCCTACTTCTTCCTTTATAGCTAACCAATCACTCTCTCC
>CATKHJ010568411.1:0-10353 GCA_949750685.1 Vernicia montana | reverse complement strand
TTTTTAATACGGCAAGAATCTAGGACTTTTACTTTTGTTGACTAGGTTGAGATTTTTGGGACATTGTAGATTTGTAGCACTAAAAGAAAGAATGAATGAGAGGTAATTTGTTCATTGTATCTTATAATCTTACATACGTAGATACATTAATTGACTGAAGTGTGATTGATTAATAATGACTTAGATGGTTAGGCTCTATAGCTTCTGTTTGACTCATATTTAATGACCAGACATTAATTCCCTAACCTTTTTCTTCTTTATGGTAGAAACAAACAGACAAGACTTGTGAGCTACAATCAAATAATCAAATATACTATAAGAGTAGTTAATTTTTATTTTTTTTTTTAGAAAAAAGATTGGTTTAATTTTTGTTTTGTGTTAAATATAACTTTCCTAAAAATTAAGTTTATATGAATTCATTTTATAAAAAATTAAATTTAATAAAAAATAATAATGCGTAATTTATGTATGTTAAAAATATTTTAAAAAATATAAATTAAATAAAAATTATGACTAAAACTCGTACAAAGCGCAAGCCTACAACTAATTTGATTAAAGACTTAAAATTTATATTGAGACTTGAGATTAATGGATTCACAAAAACAGAAAAAATAGTTCTTATTTTGTTTAATTGTCTTTCTAGAAATAACAGTGAAAAATCATGATAATATGTTTTTTTTTTTCCCTACAATACATACTATTTGGTGAATTTATCAATTAATCAATTTACTAATTTAATTGGTTTAAGTGGTTTAAATTGGTAAAAGAAAATTAATATAATTAAAAAAAAATTATTGATATTATTTTTTCTCGATATATTATTATTACATTGGATAGATATATACATTGTAAACAAAATTTAATAAATAAAAAAAAACTACTATTTTTTATTATAATTTAAGACTTGTTGGACCTCTCAATGGAAAATAATAATATATATACATATAACAACAACAATAATAATAAAAGATGTATTATTTAATTGATTATTACGCAATAAACTAAATTTTGAGCAACTAAAATAATGGTGGACTTTTGGTGTGTACTAATGGTCAGTATTTCTTTTGTAATGATGTATAGTTAATTTCATAGTAATGTTGATAAAACTGGATTGGATGTTGGATCGGTTTTTTTATCGGTTCGTAGTTTGATCAGTTCAATTGGTCCCATTTAATTTATTTGATATTTTTTCTTTTTAAATTTTTTTTTTTAATTCAAAATGGTGTCGTTTTGAAAAAATTCAGTTCGACCGGTCACCTATTTTTTCGTTTTTTTCCGGTTCATGATTTATCCGTTTTTTATAATTTTAAAACCGAATCAGTGATCGATTTTCAATTTAACCGATCCGACCGATTAGTCCGACTAACTGGTCCGATAACAACATGGTTTTATAGTACTTGTCGACCTAATTATTGGATTTTATCAAAATTCAATAATATTTGAACCACTTTTTTCCTTTTTTCCAAACTATGTTAAAAAAACATTGAATACATTACTATTACTATTACGGGCAAGTATGCATGCATATAGAATGAAAACCCAATCATTAGAGTATACCTACGAGCAAAGGAGCAAGTAGATATTTGTAAACACAGTGGCGGAGCCATGTGCAAAGGAAGGGGATCTCGCCCTTCCCCTAATTTTTTTTTTTAAAGGTTTATATTTTTTGTTCCCTTCAATTATTGTCAAAAACACCTCCTTAAATAAGAAATTTAAAAAAAAAAATTTTTTTTTTAATTTAAAAGTTATTTCATATAAAGATAAACTCTAAATAAATACTCTTTACACACACTATATTTTAAAAATCACCCTATATTATGTTAAAATTTTATTCTTCTATACTTTTCTCTACTGTCATCACTTTGTGTAGTTAAAAGTTTTTTTTTTTTTTTTTTAATTCTTAAAGAATTATTCATTCAAATTTTGTGAAAAAAGTAAAATACAAGTAAAATGAAAGATGAATTTCTTTCTAACTGTTTGCTAGTATATATTAAAAAAAATTGTTAAAAAATTGAGTATAAATTTACTTATAAATGATTTTTTCGTGATATGAAAGAGAGACACTTTATTTTAATATATTATGAATGTAATACTATATTTTGAGATATTTAGTTATAAATATTGATGTGTTATTTGATGCAAATATAATATATTCAGTGACGAAGCCACATGGAGTTGAGGGTGTGCAATTGTCCCCCTCAATTTTTTAAAATGCCTATAATAGTATATTAAATTATAATATTTTTAACATTTGCCTTATGAAAAAAAAAAAAAAAAGATAGGGGACAATTAAGTAACGCTACAAAAAAAAAATTATTATGTAATTTTATACTATATTTGATATTTTAGAATATATTATAGAAAATGGTGCCATTCCAGAACAAAAGGTTGAAGCTATTGAGTTTTAAACTTCTATCATCTGACTTAAAGTCCTGGTTTCGCCACTGAATATATTTAAATTTTATTATTACATAATAAATATTTAAATACTTTAATTTTAATATTAGTCTCCCATAATTAAATCTTGGCTCTGCCCCTGAGTCAACAGTAGTGAATTTAATTTCATAAATTTGGAAGACGACATTAAAATATTTTTAAAAATTTTAGGAAGGCAAAAATTATTTTTTAAAAAATTTAAATAACCTATTTATACATATTAGAGTTTTTTCAAAAATCTCGGCGAACGATTGCCGCTTCCAAGGAATCCACCACTGCCGGTAAACTTTTATGGGTACATTTGATCTCTGCTACACACTCGACAAAGTTTTCGTCAATGTTTTCAAACCCGGCCCGGTCTTAGAACTGGTGAAGGCAGAGGGTCATAGGTTAGAGGTCGAATCGGGGTCGAACCGAAATTTTAAATAAATTAATATATTTATTATTTATATGTTAAAAAAAATATAATATATATATAATTAAAATTAATAAACGTTATTAGAGTAAGTAATGAACATTATTTAAAAGAAATATGAATTTGAAACAATTACTTAGAAAAAATTATGATAAATTAACTCATTAAGTGGCCATTTTGAGATCCAAATTCGGGTAAGTTCCACTACTCGATAGTAGGAAGTTTATTTGAATTTGTGTTTTTCTACATAAAAAATATGAATTTGAATATTCATATACTCGAAATGGTGAATGGTAGAATGATAATTTGAAACTTAAAGTAAACTCTACACTAAGAAAAGTGAAGGAGTGAGTTATCCCACATTGGAAAAATATAAAGCTATAATGATGTATATATTCAAAAGTTCATCCTTTCAAAGTTAAGAAAGTAGATGGTATTGGGCTTAAATTCAACGTGTGAGCGCGCGATCTGCGTACACGAATGTCGGACTAAAATAGGCTGGCCTGTGCCTACTTGGATTTTGCAATTTTTTATTTAGTCCAACCATAAATTTTAATTTTTTTTTAGTCCAAATTTTTTTTTTATTATCCAAACACAAAAAAAAAAAATCAAAAAACCCAGAAAAAAAAAACCGGCCGGTCCAACCGGGTCACCAGTTGCCCGGCCGGACTGGCGGATTTTTCCCAGTTTTGGCCTAGGTAGGGTCTGATACCAGAACCGGACCGGTCTAGCCTCCGGTTCCCGGTTTTTCCGGTCGGTCCGGTCCAGTTCTTACAACATTGCTATATACTCAAAAAAAACTAATGCATCATTTTATGATAATTCATAAACAATGATTTAATCATCAATGCAGTCATAACACAATAATGATGCTCAAGTGAGATACTATAAAGATATGACAAGAGAGTAAATATGTTCATCTCTCATTTGCCTTTCTAATAGTTTTTTGTGCACAAAATGAGGAGAGGGAGAGTAGGTTAAGCCTCATACCTTTAAGACATATTACTAGCAATTCCACATAAACCTTGAGACGAATGTGAGAGAAAATATGAACAAATTCTCCAATATCTTCTCTCAGAACTATGCTACATGTTCTTTGTGGGTCAATTCTGAATGTTTTCTTCAGAAAGTGATTAATTTCTTTTCTCCTTGTGGTTAAATCAGCTTCTTTGCCCAACATGACTGCAGGGAACTCCCAGAGACCAGCAAGCAGACCATCATCTGGCCTCTTTACAAGAAGAAATCCACTATCAGATTGGTCACCTACGATTGGACTTTGGCTTCCCAATATCTCCACGACACAGACAGCAGAAAATTCATTTCTTTGTTTCACCTTGACAACCTTGGTAGGATAATCTGTAACCAATACTGACTTATCCTGCTCAGAAATTGAAAGTGCACGACATTGGTTGGAAATGGGACATAAAGAGCAGCTTGGGTTTGATGGAGTGCAAACAGTTGCACCAAGTTCCATCAGAGACTGATTGAAATCCCCAGGACAGCAAAGATCAACTAATTGACCCGCTAGTTTCCTGATCCACAAGACTTTAAGATTTAAGTATAGCCACTGAAGAAAAAATCATACTCTTACAATTTCTCTTAATCATGAGTACCACCACAGATATGATTAATAATATCATGTAATCCATATAAATTATCAGTTGAAGATTTCCCAGCACATTTTTACCATTAATAAACGCAGAGAAAGAGACAGGAAGGAAAAGAGGGCCTACAAGATAATTATACAAATCACTACACTTCAACAGAAACTTTGCAGTTGTGGTCTGTAATTAGGAACCCCTATGATTAGGTAGATGTCCGATGTGAAACTGATAGTTAAAATTCTGTGAGTGGGATTTTTAAAGAAAATAGTATGCCAAATAGATAGATGACAGCTAAATCCCCTTCTTCTCATGAAGGTGTACTGAACTAATGCAGAGGGGCAGAATACACCGTTACACGCAATTATATATCTAAATAGCATCAATATTTCCTCCAAAGTAATCAGGTTGCACTGGAGATTATCATTAATATATATATACATTCTCTCAGAATTCAGGAAAGTACTAATAAATCATATTCTCTAAAATAATATCATAGATTATGTAAAGAAAAATGGAAGATATGAATAACAATGTGTATCTTCCCTTTTAGACCAAAAAGAGGATAAGATTCTAAATTGAAGAAAAGAAATTCTTGAGAACACGAATGCTCACCAAAAGTTTTTGATAGTCACTGAGTTTTTTGGATTTGCAGAAATAGCCTTCAACCTAGCAAGCACCCTTATAACATTCCCATCAACCACAGGCACCACCTGACATTGCAGACCTTGAAAATTTTCCCCTTAATTCAAAAGGACAAAAATGCAGAACCTACTTACTTCTCTGAAGGCTATAGAGGCAATTGCACCAGCTGTATAGTCTCCTATTCCTGGAACCTTCCTTAAGGAAGACACCGTATTAGGAAATCCACCCCCCTCAGCAACAACCATTTTAGCTCCCTAATAGTAAGAATGAAAGAGCTAGAAATTAATCACCTTTGCTAAAGAGGTGAAATAAATATCTAAACGTAAAGAACATAACTCTCTTTATTTTTGTCACACGAGTGGAGGATACCATGACTTGAGCTCCGATACCACTAAAACCAAAATCTTTGAAGTTAGAAAGATGATTTTAAGATGAGAGATCACAACCTCCACATTCTCTATGAGAGACAGAACATGCTGTTTGTCTATTTAGTATCTTTTTCTCTTCATGTCCTTCTAATTTCCCAATTGATTCAATAAACTCACATTCTGGTCTCATTCTTTCTTATTTATTCAAACCAACTGGAGAAATCAAAGGGCATGAGGACTAGTGCCTCCAAAAAAAGTTCCTAACTTGCAAATTCTCAGCCATAATTAAAAAGAGAATGAATAATCTTAAAGAAGTGAACATGAAACAAGAAAGGTACATCAAGATAACAAACAAAAAAAAGGTTTTTATAATCTACTGAGTAAGAAGTTACGGGTATTATACTCTTATCCTGGTTAGAGTCATGCCGCTACGATCCATAATGTACAAGTAGTTTTACAATTTTAGCATACCCACTCCATCAACTTATTATCATTAGAAAACATAACATCATCATGATGGTAGATATGTAACTTCCAAATGCAGCTTGAAATAACATGACACCACAAGAGATTCAAAGAAACTCTGACATTTCTAATTGAAACCAATTGGTATTTTAGAAATATATGTTTAAGAAAGCATGTTAACCATGGTGGAAAAAGATTCAATCTTGAACCATCCAAAGGAATTGAAAACAAAAACCCAAGTACATGCAATAAAAGATTGTAATTAATCAAAGTTCCCATTTATTAAATTGGATGAAATTATTCTTGCACAACATAAGCAATCAAACAGAGCACACCTCTAACAAAAAACGTGCCCGCCTATAATAGCCTAAACCTGCCCACATGTCATTCACTTCCTGCACAACAAAACAAAAGCAAAATGAAATCTTTAACACAACCCACTAAATCAATCACTGAAAGCAATTTAAAATTTTAATTTTAAATTAAATTAAATAATACTTCAAGAGAAGCCATGGCCAGATGCTGAAGAGTGGGCCATTTCAGCATCCAACGATTGTAGTAATCAATAACAGTCTGAACTCTAGTCTGTTGAAGCATAACTTCAGATACCCAGACCCCATAAGCCCTCTTTTCTTTCTCTTCTTTTTCTTCTTCAATTTGAAGTGGGTTTGTGTCTTTCTTTCTCCATGGAAGGTCTCTTTGGTTGTGGTCGTACCAGTCCAGTAATGATTTCCTAATTTTGTGGGTTTCTTTGTCGCTGAAAATGTCTTCAATGTCGGGAACTTTCTCCTCTTCTTCACTGATTAATTTCATCTTCTTCTTCGTTTGAACATTTCTCTTCTTCTTTGGTATTTTTAAATCCTCCAAATCCATCGATGCAATTGGAGGAAATTGGGGGAGTGGGTTGAATTGGAATTGGAGAGACCTTTGAGAATTCAAATCCACCAAAGACGCGCACGCCTTTGTGAGGCTATGCATAAGAAGCAACTTGTCCTATGTCATTTTGGGCAATAAATTATAAAGCAAATTTTATAAAAATTTACACTTAAAAATTTTTATTTTTTTAAGTAATAAAACATAAAATAAAATAAAAATAAAAATAAAATCCTATAATTTTTCAATTTTACTACACAGTTTTTTTACTTAAAAATAAATATATTATTATTATCAATTTTAATCCTTGAAGTTTTTTACTTATAATAATATTTTAATTTTTAAATATGCAAATAAAATTAACGTTTCAAATTGATTTGCTACTAGTACAATTGAATTCAACAAAATAATTCATACATAAATTGAGAAAAAAAAAAAAAAAAAAAACTCGACACATCACTTAGAATGGTAATGAATTAGTGATTACTATTAAATACACCATTTGTAATATTTTACTATGAATTTCTCTTTCATAAAAGAGTTCTAATATATTAAATTAAAAAAAATAATTCATGAATTATTATATGAAAGAAATTAGAAAATTAATATTAATATTAAAATCAAATTAATTGTAATGAAATATATATTTTTTTTTTTCCTAAAAGCATCAACAATCGTCCATATAATTATATTTGAACTCAACATACACCAAATATAAATAAGCATTTTTCTTGATAATGAATACATTAGTTCATGTTTTGAATTTAAATTTAGAAAATAATAAAAAAATTTTCAAATTGAGACTTGTGATCCAATCCACAAATTAGCTAAACAATTGAGCTGTATAAATCAAACTCGGGCAGCCCAGCTCAACTCGCACCTGGTAACAGACCTAGATTTATCTGTAGGTTGAGCCGCGGACTTTAATTAGTGAAAGAAATTACGGACTGGTTAGACCGAATCTTTAGAAAGTTGAACATTTTTCAAATTCAAACCCGGATAATGAACAGATCTAAACAGGGCTAATTATCATTGCACTGTGTACCAGTAAGAAAGCACTCATGAGGCCAAGGCAAATCTCTCATCTCTCATTTTGATATTTCTCATGCCAAACATATATCATGATTCAAGTTACAATTTTAGTTCATCCCAAGAATCACAAGCATCATCGTCTTATTCAGCTCTCCACTGAAAGCAGATTTAATCATATTCCAGTTCATCAGGAGTAACCGGTCGTTTGAGTGGAATAATGGACTTCTTTTCAACATCACGCGATAAAGCTTTCCTCATGTCTGATACAAAGCACAATAAAATAAGTAATTAGAGGTAATAAAAGCACAATAAAACAAAATCCAGATGTTTCAGTCAAATGTTGAAACTTGCCTAACCCATCTTCCTCTCCCGAGTAATAGCGTAGCACTCGTCTATAGATTACATACCCAAGCTGAAAGGAAAAGGCAGATAGAATAGGCATCATTTTGCCTCATTATTGAAAAGGTAACAGAGAAAAAAACAACACGCATCAAGGGACCCATATTCCAAAACATATTAAACATTTATGAACCTGTAAAAATTGAATGTCTCTCATCTAGTTATGGCTCCATTCCATTTCTCACTGGAAAATGAGATAAGACTGTAGCAGTTGATAATCCTACAATTTGTCTAACAAAGGGAACTGATCCAAACCAGTAGCCGTGTAGAACACATTGGTCAAAGAGGTGAAACTTTCATTCAAGCTTCAATTTCTTTAAGCAGGGAAGATTCTTCCACGCATCTTTTGTACATATAAATTACATAATACTCCTGAGGTTTACTATAATTAGCACGATGACCCAACACTTTACTCATTGTTCATAAAATTATGAATTTTACTCATTGCTCATAAAATTATGAATTTTCACTATAGTACATAACGTTTTAATTTATACCTCACCTTGATCCCTAAAATTTTAAATTATTATGTACTTTAATGCTTGAGTTATTATATTATATAACACACTAATCCCTCAAAATCTTACACTTTTCATTGAAGGTAATGTAGGGATTAAAAGTCCAAAAGTGCTAATGTTAAAGTAATAGGGACTAAAGTGTTAATCGTAGCAAACCCCAAGGGTGTTATAATAATTTACTTTTTTTTTTTTTTAACAATATGCGATCCTTTTTCAAAATTACAAACTGAAATAAAATAATAATAGACATCAAATATCCAAATAAGTCTCGACAATGAAATGCTAACCAAAATTAAGGGTATCGGCTACTTCATCTAATGTTTCCATGAAGGAAGTTCATGCAGCCAAAAGTTAAATAGCATTGATGAAAGGAAAAAAAATATTAAAGTATGATGTGCCTGTTTTTACAAATCATAGAAGTACAATCAAGTAGCAACAAAATTATAAATTTATAAGAGTTAAAGACCAATTACCTTCTCATACATCTTTAAAGCTGGTGTATTTGACGCTCTAACAAATAGATCCACAAAGTATGCCTTATCACTGAAAAAACAAAGTAGATACTAGAAAGATCCTTGAGCCAATATTAGTTCAGATGATAATAATTGAAGAGGTGAATATGCAATCAAACAAAAACCTTAAGCCCATCCCATGAATTCTATCTAAAAGATATATTGTTGCATACTATCTCCAAATCAAACAGTTAGACAACAATAACAGCTGAAGAAAAATGTCCTAGATGCTTTTTGAGCTGTTCTGGTCCATAGTTCTATGCATATTGGTATCATGAAACATAAATTAAATACATATTGGTATCATGAAACATAAATTAAATATTGCATAGTCCATAGTTCTACTAAATAAATGGAAAGGAGACATAAATTATGCATCATCATTCATCAATTGAAGATAGTACCCTACCGATAAAATTCACAATTCAAAGGGCCTCATAACACTGCACCTGTCTTCTCAAGAAGCTAATAGCCATAGAATGGAAAATAATGCGCTAAAACACCAAATTTCCATAGTTTTCTAAAGTTTTTCTGCGAGGTTTCTACAAAACTAACTCATTTTGGAAATAAGATAATACACTATTGGTCCAATATCATCTAAGTCCCCACCTTATAACAGGGCAATTTAAGCCTTTAAATAACTCAGCAAGACATAGATATGCATATTAACAAATACAAGTGTCACCATATAATGTTGCAAATGAAGCCCCAAAAAAAGGTTATATCTTCATAACGAGTTTTATGTGCAATGAAACCACTATCATATTTACACAACAGCTACTTGCTTATTCTTTAATGTGAAATTCATCTAACCACACAAAAGACATAAAAACAACACCAAGAATATACATAAATAATTACGGTGATTACAATGTACTGTAAAAATGAATATTATTCTCAACATTCAACATAAATAGCACAAATTTCAATTTTCATTAAAAAAAAATTCTTACATTTTGTCACTGATGTCTTCGAGGAGGTTCATGAGTTTCTTAGCTAATTGCTGCCTGCGGTATTCGGTAGCCACTGTAACTGCCGTGACATGTCCATGCCAGGACTCCCCTTGTCCTTCTACTTTACCCATAACTG
>CATKHJ010568052.1:0-10158 GCA_949750685.1 Vernicia montana | reverse complement strand
TGTAATAATGAAGTTTAGATATTGGTATGCATGATGTATGATATATCAATTGCTACAGTCCAAGCACTTAATTATATTTAAGCTGCAATGGAATTTAAATGGAAAATGGAGTTCAAAAGTAAAAAGGATGGAAAAATATTTTCAGTACCAATTACTGATCACAAATGTTTTTAAGGCATGGGATTTATATAAGGGAAGTTTATGGTTTCGATTCTGGGGTAATGATAACTGGTAATTAATGAAAGTAAATTAAGGTAATAAGGTGTTCTACGGGTTTAGGTGACCTTAAGTCTTTCTATACCCTAGGACCGTCATGGCTCGAGAGGCGGGTCGTGACAGATGGATGCCTTTTAGATCTAGGATGATATATCTATTACAGAGGATGGAGTCTAGTTTGACCTTGTCTTCCTTTCATCTGCTATTATGGTTTTGAGCTGATCGGATGTTCTATCTTGGGGAGTGGGTTTGAGCCCAGCTTGCTAGAAAGAGGGTTGTTCCTGTTGACCCTCCTGTTGAGATGCGATATGGGCTTCGCATTCGAGATTAGGACATTTTGAAAGCAGGCCTTCTGGTAGAGCCTTTTCTGGATCATGAGGCTGATTATGATGACTTTTGCCATAGTAGGCTGATGTCAGGAGTACCTTTTCTAGAGAGGCATGCTCGACTTAGATCGATAGCTGGTTCTATTCATGCCTCTCGAGGTGTAAGGCAAGCAGGTATGGGTCCGAGTACCAGTTTGGACCTATTAAAGCTTTTCCACAGCATTTCTGGGCTGCTGAGGACTTGGATTATGTCTCCCAAGATTGTGGGATGGTCAGATATGTTATTCCTAATACTTTGCCATCAGGATACCCTTCATTCCCAGATGACATTGCTGAGGTATGTAAATTGTGTTTTGACTGATTTTTGAAAAAAAATATGTACCCTTAACTTGATCTGTTTGCTTTCTGCTTTCTATAGGTTCCCTTGGACTAGGCCTGTCATTTCCATGAGATGATTGGTCGGCTGAGGTTGGCATTATCATCCTCTCTTACTCTTGGAGGTTTACATTATGATGATGATGGATCCCTGTCATAGAGGAGGAGGCAGAAGCGTGGCAAACATTAGCTTGACCTTTCCTATTATGCACAATGTATGCTAAGATCATACATGTATCAGGACATGATGTATTTTGAACCATTCATATGAAATGATTATGTTATGAAATGATACATGTACCTTTTGGGATTTATGTATGATTATGAATGCAGAAATGTATGACATGACTTCTTTTCTCTTTCTTGCTCTCATTTTCCCTTCTTTTCTCACCTTTATTCCATAAAAAATTATACGACAGATCATATTGGGGAAAACAAGCCTGAAATTGAAGTGATCCTCAAAAAGTAAGGAGAAACCGCACAGCTCATGTGTGGTTGGAATTACTAACTGTACATGAGAGATTTTAGACCGCACAAAGGCTGTGCAGTTTCGCACAGACCCTGTGCGGTTACTATAGTGAAAAACCATTTTTTTGCTTCTTTTTTGTCTATAAATAAGGCCTTTCAGGCCCCCAAAACTTCATCTCAGTGCCTTTTTTTCTTTTGCTTAGTTTTCTCTGCCTTTTCCCTTATTTTTCTTATTCTTCTATTTCTCTCTCTCTCTCTTTTTTTTTTTTATTTATTTATCATGGAGCCCTTTTTTAGCCACTCTATGCACTTATGAACCAAAAACCTTGAACAAGTGGAGTGTGTTAATTTAGGGATGTTTGGAATTAGTGTCATGCCTACCTTAAGGGGTGTGAAGATTGAGTAGGATTTTCTGAGAGCTTGCATAAGGTTTTGGGATCCTGATGTTCATGTGTTCATGTTCGGGGCTAGTATGGAGGAGATGTGCCCTACTTTTAAGGAATTTAATGTACTCCTAGGATCTGATCCTGAGGCGAGTCTGGCTGCTTTGGTTGAAAGGGTAAGCTATTTCAACTCTTTCTAGAGGATTTTGGGATTGGATGTGGCAACTGCTAACCCTATGGTTGTGAGGGATTGGGTTGATTTGACTGTTGTAATTGCCGAGTTTCATGATTCCCGAGGTTTTAAGGAGGATGAGTGGCAAAATCGCCAGATGCAGGCTTTGTATTTTTGTTTAACTTCAAGCTTCCTTTTTATAGGCCCTATGGGTTGGGGAGATGTTAGGGTGATAGAGTTGGGAGTCAAATGGAGGATGGGTGCTTGATTGCTACCATTATTCTAGCTGAGACTATTCTTAGCTTGGATCGAGCGTATAAGAGCAATGGGCCTTGGTCTGTGAGCCCAATCATTCTACAGGTATGTTTCAAGTTCTTACCCTTCTACATTTTTTTTTCTTCTTCTCTTTGCTCACATTGCTATTTTATAAAATAGATATGGCTCAGGGATCACTTAAGGGTGGTCTCCCCTCATACTTGACGAGACTATTCATTCTCTTGGTACAGGTCCTGCAAGATAGTTATCAAGTTCAATTCTAAAAGGGAGTGGACTTTATGACTTTTTGAGTTAGGTCCAGAGGAGCTGCTGTGGCTTTGTCTTTGGTATAAGATGAAGAAGTTTATGATTATGAGCTTTGGTTATAAGATGGTGTATTTGCTTAAGGCATATGGTGACCTTCTACCAAGGGACTAGAATAATGAGACAGATGGGCCATGCACAAGGAGTGCGCCCTGATGGTTCCCTCTTCAATTATACATTGATTATTCCTACTGTGGTAAGGGCTATTATGAATGGTTGGCTTCGAGGGTTTCACACTGTTCTTCCATTTTATAGTTTTGACAGGTTGGAGGATTACAATTCATAATGGATTGCAATGACTTGGCCAGCAGAGAAGACAAGAAGGGTAACCTTGCTGTATGAAATTGAAGATGGTGATACCATGGAGGAGGTTGATCCAAAAGGGAAGAAGAAGATGATTTAGACTCTTTTTAGGATTTTAAACTTTAGGACTTTAAGGCTTTAGACATAGCCAAGGAAAATTTTCATTTCTTTTAATCTTGTGTTTAGATGGAATTTCATCCTTTAAATGAAAATTGAATAATACATCATTTATTTGCTCTAATTTTTGCCTAAGCCTCCCTTTCGGGTTTTCAACTTAGTGAGCTTTTCTCTTTTCTTTTATTTTTTAATTTTATTTTTTCTTGATGCAAACAAAAAACCAAATAATATAGCAAAATGGTAATCTTATTAAAGTTTGGACTGTACCCACAGTGAGTTGTCTACGTATATCCTTACACACATTCAATTTTGACTGATCAATAAATATTTTGGAGAATCAGGTCCACGTAGTTCTAGTTACATAAATAAACGTTCAAACAAAATAGTGCTTCAGCTGATTCCAGTTGCATGGACTGACAAAATCTATCCTATCTAGATCCATAAGAATAGCTACTCCACCTGATAAGATCTTCTTAAGTATGTAAGGCCCAACCCAATTTGGTTTGAACTTTCCTCTGCAGTCATGCATTGGGGCTCTAATTTCTTTCAAAACTAGATTCCCTTCTTCTAAGCCTCTGTCTCTGACCTTCTTGTTAAAATGCCTTGATATCTTCTACTTATAACCTTGAATTTGATACAAGGCATCCATCCTTTTCTCATCGATGGCATTGACTTGATCATGATAACCCTTTATCCATTATGCTTCTTCTAACTAACTCTCTCGCATGATTTTGGCTGATCTGATTTCAACCTCAATTGGAAAAACAACTTCCATGCCATATACTAATAAGTAAGGAGTTGCACCTGTTGGGGTACAGACATAAGTTCAGTATCCCCATAAGGCAAATGGTAGTTGCTGATGCCAATTTTTGTGATTGTCAGTCATCGTCTGTAAAAGGGTCTTGATCGTCTTGTTAGCTGCTTCCACTGCACCATTAGTTTAAGGATGATAAGGAGAAGATCTATGATGTTGAATCTTTTCTTTCTTCAATAGCTGGACCACCTCTTTATAAAAATATGATCCATTATCTATAATAATCTCAAAAGAAACTCCAAACCGACAAAGGATGTTAGTTCGGATGAAATAAGCCACTTTTTTGGAATCCAGCACTTGATATGGAGCAGCTTCAACCTATTTCAAAAATTAATCAATTGTAACTAAGATGTATTCATGACCAGCAAAAGACTTAGGGTTTATCCTTTCGATGACATCAATACCCCAAGTTGCAAAAGGCCAAGGAGTTGTGATTGGGTTAAGGGGAATGGGAGGTTGCTTCTGAAGTTTGGCATATATCTGACATTTGTGACACCTCTGTACAAACTTAGCACAGTCTTTATTCATAATTAACCAGAAGTACCTCAGATTCATTATCTTTCGAGCTAAAGCAATTCCGTTCATATGAGGTCCTTCTTCACAACCATGGACCCATTCTATGATCTACTGAGCTTAATCCTCGGCTACACACCTGAGGTGTATATTAGCCCATGCTCTCTTATGCAATACATCATTATTTGGGATAAAGTTGCTGGCCAGCTACCTCAGAGTTCTTCTTTCATATTTAGTTGTCCCTTCTGGATATTCATCATTCTGAAGATAGTTGAAAATATCCCAAAACCAAGGCTTTTTATCAGCTAACTGAATATTCATACACATGGTGTGATAACCGGGCTCCCTTTTCACCTCAATGACAATAGGTCGAATTACCTCTCCATCACTCTTATCCAGCATTGATGCAAGTGTGGCTAAGGCATCTGCAAATTGATTCTTAGCCCAGGGCAAATAATGGAATGATGGTTCGTGGAAGTTTTCTATAAGGTTTTCCAAACGTTTATGGTAAGGAACCAAATGCTTCTCTCTTATCTTCCATTTTCCAAGAGCTTGGGACACAATCAGATTTGAATCCCGATAAACCTCCAAGTAATCAATCCTCAGATTCATAGCGACTTCCAATCTGGCTATGCAGGCTTCGTATTCGGCTTCATTATTCGTCACTTCAAAAGCTAATTTGACATCTATAGGTAGGCTTTCTCCCTTAGGGTAACCATGACAATTCCAGCACCATAACCCTTGTTGTTTACTGCACCATCAAAGAAAAGCTTCCAGACTTCAGGTTTAAGTTCCATGATATTTTCATCAGGGAATTTCAGCTCATACCATTCACCATCTATAGGGGCTGCAGCTAATTGATCTGCTATCACACTCCCTTTTATGGCTTTCCTCTGGATATACTTCAAATCATAAGCTGCTAGAATAGCCATCCATCTTGCCATTAATCAAGAACCAACTCTCCATAATAAATTTCAAAGGGCTCTTGTCAGCAAGTACATGAGTAGTGTAGGAACTCAGGTAATGCTGAAGTTTATGACAAACCCATACCAAGGCAAGGCATAGCTTTTCAATTTGGTTATATTTGAGTTCATGGGCGAGCAGACGCTTGCTTAGGTAATAGACAACATTTTCTTTGTAGGAGTTAAGGGCATTCTGAGTAAGCATTGCCTCCATAGCTTCTTGAGTAATAGAGAGGTATAAGAGTAATAACTTACCAGGTCTGGGTGGTTGCAGGACAAGAGGGTTCATGAGGTATTCTTTGATTGTCTCAAAAGCTTTTTGACAGTCTTCGTTCCATTGTTTAGAGGCTCCTTTCTTCAATAATTTGAATATGGGCCTACATACATCAGCCAACTGAGACATAAATCAACTAATGTATTGGAGCCGTCCCAAGAAACCTCTAATCTCCTTTTCTGTCTTTGGAGGTGGCATTTCTAGAATTGCTTTTGACTTGGCTGGATCAACCTCAATCCCCTTTTTACTGACCATATGCCTAAGGTAAACTCTTGATGATGCGCCAAAGAGGCATTTTGCAGGATTCAGTTTCAGGTTATATTGGCAAGTCTAAGGAATAATCGCCTTAATGCTTCTAAGTGTTCTTCAGTTATTTCAGATTTTATCACCATATCATCCACATACACTTCAACATCTTTATGCATCATATCATGAAAAATGGTGGTGGCCATCCTTTGATAAGTCGCCCCAACATTCTTCAACCCAAATGGCATTACCCTGTAACAATATGTACCCCATTCGATCACAAAAGTGGTATTTTCCTTGTCTGGTGGATGAACTTGGATTTGGTTATAACCAGCATATAGGTCAGCCAAAGAGACTACTTCAGAACCTGCCATGCGGTCAACCAATAAGTCAATATGTGGCAGTGGGAAATCATCTTTTGGACAGGCTTTGTTCAGGTCCCGATAGTCAACGCACATTCATACTTTACCATCCTTTTTCGAGACTGGAACAATATTGGCTAGCCATGAGTGGTATATGATCGGCTCTACAAACCCATTATCTAGCTGTTTGGTGATCTCTTCTTTGATTGGTAAAGACCATTATGACTTCAGTCTTCACAATTTCTGCTTAACAGGCTTCATATGTTCATAAGTGGGAATCTTGTGCACTGCTATACTTGGATATATCCTAGTCATATCTTTAGGGGCCCATGCAAAATAGTCAACAAACTCTCGGATCAACTTGACAGAGCCATCCCTATTATAACATGTATATGCAATGAATGTACTTTTGGGATTTTCATTGGTGCTAGTATTGATTTGTTCTTTGCTTGCATCATTTTTTATTTCATTTATCTCTTTTTTTGATGTATTATTCAAATTAGATTCAAGAGATAATATAAAAGGAATAAGAGACACAGGATCATAAGAAGAAAATTCAAACTTCTTATTGCGGATGAAAAGACCATTGTTCGTGGTTACATCAAAATTGAAAGAATGACTAGGATGACTATTTACAAACTCAAAAGAAGAAAATGAAGAATAATACTTAAGAGACTCTGGGTCAGACTCTGGATCTGATAAGACTTCTAAATGGCTATCTCCTCCTTCATGGTACCAATTATGAAGTTGGTTATGAGCTGATTAGATCAAATGAGTTGGATCCATCTCCTTTTCACCTTCAATCATATTAACCTGCTCAAAGAGAGTGGTCTTTTTAAGTTGCTTGAGGATGGGATTTTCGTCAAGTTCAAGACTCCCTTTTATTTTTTCAGCTGGAGGTGGGATAGGTTGTACAGGTGGTTGATTGACTTGAGAAATAGGTGCTTGATAGATTTTGCCACTTTGAGTTATGGAACCAATCTCTTCAACTAAGTTGCTCAGGTTAAGAACACAGTAGAAATCAGAAGCTAATCGAATCAAGGAGATAGGATCAACTTCAAGGTCAGAGGTGGTGATAAAGTTGACTTCGTAATTTGGAAGTGGATTGGTGGAAATGTTTGGTTTGTCTTTTGGTGGAATGATATCACCACTGTCAATCAAGTCTTGGATTCTATGTTTTAGAGCCTTGCATGCATCAGTTTTGTGCCCGACTCCTTGGTGATACTCACAATACTCATTGGGGTTGTAATTTTTGGATAATGGATTAGAGGAAGTTCTGGGCTCAAGAGGTTTCACCATTTTTGCCTTCAATGCCTTCTTATAAACTATAACCAGTGGACCCCAAGATTAGTAAAGCTTCTTCTTTTTAGTCTTAATGGCTGTTGATGAGAAATAGTTGATACCTCCCCCCTTTTTGATTTATTGAGGTGGTAATATTAGACTGAAAAGGAGTGTTTTTCTTGTACCTAGAAGTGGAAGACTCTTCTTTGATGTGGCCACTTTGGATCAAGTCTTCTATTTTGGATGCAGTGGAAATGAGAGCTTTGAAATATGGAAGGTACTGGGCAAGGAGGTGATTTTGGTAAATTGGGAGAAGATTTTTGACAATGATGTCAATTTATTCTTGCTCGGTAGGGCAGTTTACCATTTGGGCAGCATTAGTCCTTCACATTGTAAGGAACATGGAGAAGGACTCTTTTGAAAACTACTTAGTAGTTTCTAAGTCTTTCCTTGTAACATCCACCTTAATATTTTAGTGGTACTATTTGACAAATGCATTGCAGATGTCATCCCAGGTCCTTTTTTGATTTTGGTCCAAGTCAAGTAACCACTTCACTATAGCTCCAGTCAAAGATTGCTGAAACAAATGAGTAAGGAGCTCATCATCTACTCCAAAAGGCCTCATTGCCCCCACATACATCTTCAGGTGAGTTTTGGGGTAGGTGGTTCCATTGAACTTGTCAAGATTAGGCATTTTAAATTTGGGTGGTAATCTTGCATTGGGAAAAAGGGCGAGGGTACTGACATCGACTAGATCATCATGCCTTTTCAAATTCTTGATTGTTTTCTCCATGGCTTCAAACTTTTCCATGAAGGCTTTGAGATCAGGGTAGGGGAAGCTTCTTTCCCTTGGAAAAGATCCGTAGGAGAAGAAGTGCCAGAGTGGGTGATGGTGTTTGTGATTGGTATGATTGGTAGGTTTGTGTTTGCGGTGAAAGAGGCATCGACTACTACTTTTCCTCTTATGGTTAGGTCAATGGGCACCTTAGAAGAAGAGGCAGTGTTTGTATGGGTTGGGTCAAACCAGGGGTGGTTTGATTTAGGTTCATAGTGGTAGGTGGGGACACATTTGGATTAAGGGTAACTTGGCTGATCATATTGTGGACTTCCTCAAGGACAAACTGTGTCTGCTTTTGAAACTGGGCCTTTTGAGCATCTAAGGTTGCTTGGGAGTTTTGTTATACAGTTGAGATTTGCTTCTCTTATCATAAGATGATACCTGTAAGGATGGTATTTAACTGGACTGGTTCCTCTTCTTAGTCGAACCCAACTAGGTCAGTGACTGTTGGAAGTTTAGTGGTCTCTTCGACCATCTTAGATACCTTGCAAAAGCAAAACAAAGAGGGGTAAGTGTTTAACTCACAAAAATGGGGAAGGAATCATGCTTCAAGATGATCACAGACTTTTGAGTGGTGATGGAGGGATTAAGGATTTGGGCTAGCCATTTTTGGGAAAATGGGCTCTCCACTTTGTTTAAGGTCCTTGGGTTTATGCATGTATGCATGAATGTATGAATGAAAAATCATTTCATGGATATGCAAAATAGGCTTCAGTTAAGGTGCATACAACTTAAGGTCTAAGTTCTAGATCCATTACATGAAAGGGTAAGGGTGGCTTGGATTAGGGTACCCATCACACTTGAGCAGCAATATACCTAACCACATGTGAGTCAAAGAGCCTCGTATGGGTCCAAAATTACGTGCATACTCGTTAATTAGTGGGGTGGATGATTTCACTATCGGCGAATAGACCCAAGGAGGGTTACCCACTCGATGCTACTTTCTATCCATTGTTTTCCTAAGAAATCTAGGTTGAAAGGCAAGGAGCCTATGCAAGTGATGCATGAAAGCCATTTATGTATTAAAAGTGCCAAACTTTTGTTTTAAACCAATTAGTAGTCCACTTGTCCTTTATAAAAAAGAATTTTGTCCCCAGTAGAGTCGCCAACTTTGAGGCCTCGCCCGAGCACCGGTCCGATCGGCTGAAAGGGGATGGAAATGCTCATTTGGTTTTGTACTCACGATGGAGCTCGCGGGTTCAAATTGGTTGATTTTGAAAAGTGTTTTAGAGTCACCACCTTAATTTATTTATTAATTGGGAAAGTAAGAAAAAACCCATTTGACTCCAATTATTATCCCAATAGAAAAAGTGAACTAGTCCTCGATTACCAAAGAGGATTCGGGGACTAGATTTTCGGTTCATTTAATTAGTTTGACAAATTTAATGCTTAATGGCTTAAAATAAATTTCATGATCAGATATAAATGTATGAACAATTAAATATGCATGAACTATTATTAAAGTAAAGTAATAAAAGAAATAATAGAAGCAATAGAAGAAATAAATAAAAAAAAGCAATAGAAATATTAAATTTACAATATAAATCAAATTAAGGGGTACTTCATCTAACCTTTATGGGTTCTAGGAGATTCACACATTCCCCAAAGTAAATCCTAATAAAAGTAACAAAACATAGAAATAAAAGAAAATACAAAACCTAAACTATGTGAAGAAAGTGAAAGAGGAAGAAAGTTTATTTTAATTGGATTTGATGCTTTAGACAAGCATGCCTACGTATCCCTTTGAATGGGAATCAAAATCCGCGTAGTTTACCCTTCTTGCAAAGGAGGTTTGTTTTAGTCTTAGCCTTTTATCATGTTTCAGCTCATTGATTAAAAGGTGGGTTGATTAATTGATTTAACCAATTCAATTGATTACCAAGTTGTTAATTAAATCAGGTTTTAATTAACAAACAAATGAATCAATTG
>CATKHJ010567985.1:0-19191 GCA_949750685.1 Vernicia montana | reverse complement strand
TTATCCTACATTTCTTTAATCTTTGTTTACTGTGAGAAAGAGTGTATTGGGTTATTGGGTGTTGTGTGAAAAAGGGTTTACAATTTTGTCCGTCCAAAAATTGTACCGTGTAACTATAAGAGTTATAGTGAATTATCCCTTGTAGATCGTGGATGTAGGTTTATTGAGAAACCGAACCACGTAAAATTCTTATTGTCTTTGTTGTAAGTTGTTTATTTATTTCTGCTTCTGCTGTGCGTGTGAAATATCTCATAAAATTTCCCAACAAATATATAATGGTTTGTTCTCATTAAGAAATTAATAAATAAATAAAAAATGCATATCGTTCCATTATTCCACATAATATATTTAGAAAGTCTAATTCTCTTGAATGGCTAGAACACACAAGTATTCAGTCTTCAATGGACGCAACCAAGAGGTGAATTTGATTTTTTTTTTTTTTTTTTTTTGAAAAATCATAAAAAACTAACAAAATGTCATCATAAATATATATGTGCTGCTAAAGATCTCCTCTGCTTTGGTCAAAATTATTTGGATGCAAGGTATGATCTTGAAAATCAAATTACGATAGATGATCCTCTCCCAATTCTTATAAATGAGAGAGTCTCGTGTATTGAGAATTCTAAATATTATGATCATGAGAAATTGGGTTTTCATATTAAGCTATGGAAATTGAGTAAATTAGTTCATAGTTCTTAATTATTGATAAATAGTTTTTTTTTTTTAATGTTATATACAAATATTGTTTGGTTACTAGGACTACTGAGGAGTTCAACAAGAGCCATGATGAAAATGCCTTGAATGTTCCTTATATGTTCAAGACACAAGAAGGTAAGAATCTTTGTTAATTTTCTGTTTAATTTTTATTTTAGAGTTGCATTTGCTCTTAATAGTTAATTAATACCCCAATATTGAATGTTAAGCATATTAATTCAGATTATTTATTTAGTATGACCAAATTGAATATATCATATTCATACTTACTATAAATTTGTTATTGAATTAATAATTCAATGATCTGTTGGAATTATCCATTAGATTAGTGCATGTCTAATAATGCAAAAGTTAAAGGTTTAAACTCTAATAATTTTATAACGTATATTTTTTTTTTCGATGTAATTAAAATAATAAATGTGTGGGAATTGAAAACTAGTGAGGAAAAATCTAATCCCTCTATATTTTGTGACGATAGAATATTAAACTAAGAGGAATGAACCAAAAATTTATATATATATAGAATTAATTTTTCTAAATTTCGGTGATTCTTATCTGTTAAGTTCCATCTTTTATAATTTTAGGTGAATTTCACCTTATTATAAAGATAGATTACACTATTTTTATTAGTTTTGGAATAATTTATTTCGTCAATCGAAATTAAAATTTATCTTGATCAATAAGAAAATGAACAAACTTTTTTACTAATTAAACTCATCCTTGGAATTTAAAATACATAATATTAATACAACAATAACCAGAATTATATATTCTTTTAATTCAAGATTTATAAAAAAAAATTGGCAGTTTCAATTAATTGGTCTAATGTTATATAAGAAGTTCCCTTGCTTAAGGCATATCTCTGTTTCTTATTTTTTTTTCCTTGCAACAAGCAGGTAGAGTGAAAAACCCTGAATTTCTCAGCCAAGTCGCCTCAATATTCAAGAAGGATGATTATCTAGTCGTGGTAATAATACTTTTAAAATATACAATATTATAAAGCTTTTTCCCATAAAAAAAAAAAAAAAAAAAGATTATAAGGTAATAGAATATAATAAAATAAATATACAATTAATTTCATTAAAATTTATTAAATTGATATCATATGCTCTTACAGATTGCATCTAACTTAAAAAATTGTTTTTCTAAAATTTGGAAGGGATGCAACAGAAACATATCAACGCAATTATTCTTAAAAAAATAATACGTAACACAACGTGTTAGATATATATATCCTATCGCATCTTAAATATTCAAGACGGAATGACGGATATATACCCAAAATTTAAGCATCAATGTTTCCTAACTTCTATTTATGGATGAAAAGAAGGATTAGTTGCTCGATTTTATGATTATTTCAAAATGGCGACAATGATAGAGTCTCAGACTCTCAGTATATAGTTTGGAAATTAATGGCAGGGTTTAGGATATTTTGGTATTTGGTAAAATTAAAAATTAAGTACTAAAAAATTAAGTGTTGAAAATTTTAAAAATTAAATATAATAAATATTGAAATTTTTAAGCGCTGAATATAATCAATTTGTTTGATAACTGTTATTAATGAAAATTATTAAATTTCTTTATTAAATATAATTAATCTTATAATATTAATATTTAAATTTTAATCATTAAACACAATTTTAAAATTAAAAAAAATAAAAATTATAAATAAAAAAAATTTAGAAGCAACAATCATGACCCTGATATAGTAGTTTAACAGCAAACGTGACCTTTCAGTATTTATTATGATGGCTTAAAGCTATGGACTCATTATTAATTATTTGTGATTGTGAACTTTTAAGAGTTTAAAATTTTTAATATCCATAAAAAGTTTAAAAATATGCTAAAAATATTAAAATTATTTTAATAAAAAATTTTAATAACTTAATAGTTGAGCATTTTAAATTAAATATTTTAATTTACTATTTTACGTATTTAATTGAAAATTTAAGTTGAAACAATTAGAGGATGTACTTGCAGGAGGAGATAAGCCAGCAGAAGAAACAAGTACTGATTGTTAATTATTAACAAGTATCGTATTAATTAATAACAGTTGCCAAGCAGCAAACGGAAGAGGGAGAGAGAATATTTCCAGGAAAAGCCTAGTATTGGTTCTAAATCAGGAGCTATAAAAATTCAGGTCATTATACAAAAGATAATACAAGTAAATTAACTATGAATTAAATTAGAAAACTCAAAATGGAAAAACTTGCTATTGTGAATTTAATGAGGAGCTTCATATTTCTTCATCCCACTTATCCTTAGGTATCTCCCCAGAGTCAGCAATAACTACTTTCTTTCGGGGTTTTCCACTGTACGTCCCCGCCCCACCTTCAATTGCATAAACAACATCCATACCCTGAATAACCTTGCCGAAGACGACATGCTCTCCATCCAACCTAAAAAAAAAGAAACATGTTAATCCATAAATCATCAGGAACCCAATCTGAGGACCCACATGCATATAATAGAGCCTCTAAAGCCTACCCCAAATCATGTAATCATAAAGTTGTGGCCTGATAAGTTTATGCTTAATAATACAAGTCAATTCTACGTGTTCTCTTTATTGTATAATGTAAAAACATTATACTTCATATCAGAAAGAAACAAATACTGAGAAACAAAATGCCATGAAATAGTAAACTATACTTCAGCACTATTTGGAAAATATTGTGGTAATTGATGAAGAAATTGGCTTTACTAAATGATTAATGGTTTTAAATATTTGGAAAACCCTGAAGGGTTGACTTTGATTCTTCGAAGGAAGCACAGGCCTGTGTATCCAACCAAGAATTTAGTACAAGTCAGCTGCTTATTATACTTACATTGTTAAAACCACTAAAATAGGCTTACCAGCTGGCCTTGACAGTGGTGATAAAGAACTGTGAGCCATTGGAATCTGGTCCTGAATTCACCATGGATACAACACCTATAGAAACAGTAGGAGAATGTTGAATGAACTTAGAGATAACAGCCTCAAAACTCAAGAACAAGTTGCTCAGCATTGAAAATTATAAGTCAAGGAGTTAGAAATCAATGAAAATGAACCTGCATGTGAATGCTTTATCTTAAGATTCTCATCAGGAAAAGTGCCACCATATATAGAATCACTTCCCTTCCCATCACCATGAACTATGTCACCACCTTGAATCATAAACCCAGATACTATACGGTGAAATGGTGTTCCCTTGTAGTGGAGAGCTTTCCCACGTTTTCCTTTTCCCCTCTCCCCTGCAAAAGATGAAAGTAATGTTAGCAGGATCAATCAGAAGAATGGCCTCCATCCCAAAATTATGGTGTCAACAGGGTGTACAACAGTAGAAATTAATAAAAACATAAGATCTACAGTACCTGTGCACAAAGCCCTGAAATTTTCTGCAAAATAGAACTAAAGCATTAGGTAACTAAATGATGCGTAGCTAAACCAAAGAAATAACAAAACACTCGCTGAGTAAATTAGACTTTCATTTTAGCTTCAGTTGATCCAAACTAACCATCAAATGCATGACAAAAGATGAGCAAATAGAAAACTACTACATAGAAAGTTAAAGTATTCTGTGTTTGGATGGTGGTACATACATGGAGGCATGGTAGGGAATAATCGATTAAGTCAAAATTTTCATAAAGCAAAGGCAGTTAAGTTATCATAGAAGAAGCATCTAGGTCATTTCAAAGTGTGTTTTACTACACATTAAAAAAGCTTGAACTGAAATCACCTAATTTAATCATGTAAATTACCAAGGTTAAAATAGCTTATAATAGAAATGCTAACGATCTTCATAACTTTTACTTCGATATCATGGAAAATTGTCCATAACCCATAAGTTCTGCAAATGCCAGTTAGAAAAGATGTATAAGATCTTGGTATTAAAAATTCACAAAAGACATACCTACAGTTTTTGGTACAACCTGACCATATAATCCAATAACAATTCTACCTGCACAAATTCAGGTGCACATTGAAGTTAAGAAGAGATGAAAAGGAGAATAAAGTTTAGAACTGCCAAGAAAAGAATAGCATTTCAGATAATTAGTCTTTCTTCAGATTTTTTAGAAAAAAGAGGAGTAAAGAGAGAAGAGATTAGCAAAATGTTCGTTCTTGTTGCAAGAGCAGTACCTAAACGTTGATCTTCAATATCAATATCCATGTATACTCTATGGGTGATCTCATACACCTCTTCTGCCTTCTCTTCATCCTCCTATGCACCAATTTATGATTACATTAATATTTTGTAATTATCACATAAAAAGCTAATCAATATTGTTGAGAGTGAAAATATAACTGCTCAAAAATCAGCCTGCATTGAATTCAGAAAAGGAGAAAAAGATCCATCAAAAAACAAACTTCCACTAGCACACATTTGGCTTCATTTTCCATTACACCAACATAAACAACTGTTGATGACATAATATAAAATGTATTGCAATGACTTCAGCTGCTCAAAATCAAACAACCAATTCCACAACTTCATTAACTCCAGCAACTCCAAAAGCACAAGAAAGAAGAATAGAGTCCAAAAAAAGACTGCTATAACAACTTTGCACGGCCTAATGAGAGTTGTAGATTCTTAAGCTGCACTTGGTGCAAGGGAGCCAGCATGGGATTGAACAGGACAAGGCATATAATTGCCCCATCCTGTGTTTGTTGCATACAGAACAAGATAAATTAGTTATTCTTTTTTATGTTAGGTAATCTCAAGACATGATTGGACATGCAAGGTTTATAATAATACTCCTTATTCTATCTCGTATAGTTGTGTTTGGAGTGCAGTAATTAATAGAACATGACAATATTGCACAATAACAAAAATGCATAAAAATATGCTACCAATATAGTCTTATTTTTATATTAGATGGTACTACTAGTATTCGCAATGAAGTACCAAAGAAAAAGGAAATAGAATATCAAACCACAGCTTTAGCTATAATTTCTTTTGAAAAAGTTCTTTCCCTTAAAGCCCATAAATGAACTCAACGTGGAACAGAAAGAAAGCAGGTTTACAGCATGAAAGGTAAAATAATAAATAAAACATAAATAATTCTGTATGTGCTTTATTAACTTATTATCACATCTCATTTATCTAATTTATTAATGAATGCTATATATTAATTACAAAAAATACCTATTGTCATATTCATTAAAACATCATATTAAATGATTAATGTATAAAAATATAATCAATTAATATATAAATAAAACAATCAATGAACATGTATTAAAGAACATTTTAAAAAAAGTCTATTTATTTTAACATACAATATTTAAGGTATATAATATTAATTTATATTATTTTGTATTGGAGGCATTTTTTAAATATAAATTTTGTTACTCTTATCCCATGGAACTGGACAAGTTGTCCAATAAAGTGAATTTGCAGAAAAATTGGACTACATGAGACAAGAATCTCTTTATAGTGCATCAAATACAGGAGATGAGGGAATTATCCTATCTAACATTAGCCAATGAACCAAAATCAACCTTACACAAGGATTTAGAAAATCAAAGGTGTCTCTTAAATAACTGATTTAACCCAATAGCCTCCCACGCTCATCAGCTAAAATGGAATCAGAAGGCATTCTCCCATGCATGGTTTCCAACAATGGCCATTTTTTAACAAATTTTGAAATGTCTTGTTGATTGTGCCCTACGTATAACAGGCAGAAAAAATTGTATTAGTAACTGTCGAAATGGTCATAACATAATGATGACAGTCATTATCATGCTGTTAGCTTTTTTTTTTTTTCTTTTTTTGCTGCCTTTGCCAGCTTTTGTTCTCCAAAATCCCACTTCTACAACCACCATTTTCTATGTCTCTTTTAGCTTTCTCCAAAACTCATGCCACATGAAATTTGGCATGATTTCACTTTGTAACAAGGCAAAAGTAAAGTCAAAGGTAGTATATTCGGCCCTTTCTACACTTTCCTTTCAAGAGATGAATCAAATTTGACTTTCTATCATTGTTGTTTTTGCATATCTATAGTTGGTTTATGCTACATATATGACTCTTTTGGTGGTGATAAGCTTAGATTTTTAGTCTCCATGTTGTTTTCAGTAGATACTGAAGTTGATTGATAATAATGAATATAACTCATAGATTCAATTCTTTATTTGATATAATCATGCTCATTAGTTGGTTGCATTTCTTAATTTTATTCATTTAATGCATTTTGCAATTTTTTTTTATTAATTTTGTGATAGCAACATTTTCATTACATGTAACCACAACTGTGACCATAATCTTAGCTGCAATGCGATTAAATCCATGACCTCATGATAAGTAAAATATTGATTCCATTGCCACATGAGCATACAACAATGCCAGGTTTACCAACACTTATTCGCAAACTATCTATTTCATTGGGCTTGGAAAATTGTTATCCATTTGTGGCAAGCAAGTATCACGCTAAGCATGACAATTCATGGATACGTATGAGTGCTAGACAAATAAACCTATGGCACATCAGGTGGGACAATGAATTCGTGGAAAATATACTGGGAAGAGTAGCATTTCCATTTCCTCATAAGCATTTTTATCTCTAAGGCTTTTATCTTTATGCATTGCTATTTATCAACAAATCTCACCTACATTGCATTTGAACGTGTGAAGGCTCATCTGTCATTTTCATGCGGAACACGTATAAATAGATTGGAGATATTCACTCCTTATAAGTTTGAGACCATTTAATTCTTTCTTACTAACTTGAGGTTCCTACAACTTCATAATGAGTTTGGATCACCAAAAAGGGTGCAAAAGAAAACTAAAATGAAAAGGTAAAAACTAAAAACTAAAACTTTAAATGAAATGGCCTTCCAATTGTTAAAAAAAAAAAATGAAGTTTCCCATCCCCATCTACTTTCATGCATGTAATTATCACACATGCCATATTCCAAAAAACCAATGTAAGGGCGGTGTTAGGGACCTAAGTAGTTGGATGTTTATTTTGGTAGTTTTATTCAGTTATTTATTATTCTATTGTTTCTTGTATTTTCCCATGTGTGGCTAAGAATGTGGGAATTAGTTTCCTTGTTAGCGGGTAGTTATTAGTGTGTAGTTGTCAAGTAAGTTTCATTATTGTAGTGTGTAGTTATCTAGTATTTGTTATTGTATTTCCTTATTTAAAAGGTTGTGAGTTAATAAAAGAGTTAAGCAAAATTTTGACAAAGGTTTGAGTTCCTAAAACTGAGAGATCATAGGGTTCTCTCTTAACGAACCCTAATTCTATTTTTATATTCAATCACATATACCCATAACTAGATCCAAACTTGGGACCATAATAGGTGGCCTACGTGCTTCAGGTACAAAGATGGATTGAAGATATCCAAAGTTTTCAAAAATTGTGAATCTCATTTCATTCTAGAAATCTATGGACACTGGAACTTCCGAATGAGCTCAAATCACCACAGGGGTGAAAAAGAAAACCAAAACTAAGTTACAGTAGCTTGCACCCTCCCAACTTTCTATCCTAGAACATTTTTCCTAGCTTATATATGAGGATAAATAAGGGTGATATTTAAGTCATCTTCAATAGGACATGACAGCAATGGATCCATCAGCAATTTCCCACCTCTATTTGCATGACTAAACACAATCATTTTACCCTCCAGAATGACTCCCTAACCAGAATTCCCTTGAATTTCACAATGATAACAGAAGCTTAACATGTAGTAATATCAAGAGTAGTAACTACTAATCTAGAGCCTAAGATTTATCACAACCTCGTCCAACTAAGAACACTGATCTCAAGCTCAGTCTCCTATCCATCAATTACTGCATATCTACCCTTTTTTTTTTTTTTTTTGACCTGCACAGATAATCCCTTCAATGTAATAGACTCTACATCTTATTTGCAGTAAACTGGAGCTAAAAATACCTGGAAACATTGGATCACCAAAGTAGCTAAAGCTTCTGAAATTACTAAAGCTAAATCATTTCTGGCTATGTCAGCCATTTAAAAATTTTCAGAGGTTATTAAGTATACTAACTGAAAAACCACAGTATATAGAAAGCACAATAGCAATACCATGAAAACTATGTGGCCACCTACAAACAGATCAGGCAAAAGCCTAAAAATGACCTACTAAACAATAGAATTAACAAATTAAATAATAATAATTCTCTCACAAATTCTAACCAATTAAAAACACCTTATAGAAATTAATTATCATAAGCTCTAAAAGAAATAACAAAAACCCAGATCATAAAAACTGAAATCAAATAAAACCCATCAATCAGATCCAAATTATGCACATAAAATGGACATACTTTAAAGAAAAACAAAAGAATAGTCCAACAAAATTCGTACCTTGTCAGGGGTTGTGAAAGTGTAAACGAGTACAATGACGATGACAATGAAGAGGAGGAGGCACTTAGGATGAACCCAAACTGGCATCTCTCTACGCAACGGTGTGATGAGTAGCTAGTAATGTCCACTCTCTATAATCAATATTGATCTCTACTTTCGTGATTCTCCTCCATGGCTACAATCCACCAATAACAAGGAAAATTTTCGATTTTCTATTCTCTAGGACTTGGATAGGAATTCACTGTCAGTGGCTCTGCGTTGCAAGACACAGTAAATGCAGAGAAGTTTATTGCCGCTAGAGGCGCTGATGGTGAGCTGGTGAGTAAACGTGGTCACTATGTATATATTATATAAAACAAAGAGCCCAACCAGAGAGAAGAATTACTTTGAGCTGGGCTTCTTTAGACTATAATAAAAAAACCTAACACCAACCCAAGGCCCAAAACTTATGTGAACTCGGAATCTAACTAAAACAAGTTAAAATCTTATTTTCAATAAAATCCATAGGAATTTTATGATTTTAAATCATGATTTTTTTTTTTTGGGAAAATTTCCAAAATATTCAAAAATAAATTAAAAAATATCATTTTTATGATGCTTATGAAAAATTTTTAAACATAGCATTTAAACTTTTAAAAATATCATTTTTACCGTGGGCTTAGATTAACATTAATCTAAATGGTGCGAAATCCGAAAAAATAGAGAGAAAAAGAGGAGGCAAATCTTTTCAATCAAATTTATGGTTTCTTTTTCATCAACAGGCCACATCATTGACAGTCAAGTTGATGTAGGTCCATAAGTAATTATTCGCACCTTGGTTTTTTGACCGTCTTATTAATATAATTAAAGTTTATGATCCATTTTATTTATTAAATTAATTAATTTTATTTAATGAAGTGGGTAGTTAAGTGGAAAGTGGGGAGATGAACTGGAAGTCAAAGAAAGTGAAAAAGATTCAAGGAAAAGAGAATGAGGATAGGCGCATAATAAGGAGCTAGAGGCAAAATGGCTACTGCGGTTACTTGGTGAAGGAAGCTCTTATAAAGGCAAAAGAAAGGGTAAAGCAAGAGGAGACAATCAATTAGGGGAATCAATCAAAGACAGACAATCAATCCCATAAAATACCAACACTCAAGCAAATTCAAGACTTTTAATTACTGTAAATTTCGTTTAGTTTATAAGCAATTTACTATTTTCAACGTTTGTTCATACTCTATTCATACTTGTTCTTTAATGCAAATAAATTTCCTTTTATTTCCTTTAATGCAATCAAGTTTTCATTACTGTTCATATTCTCAATTTAATTTTTTTAGCCTTTAAATACAGTCATTTACATTTAATTAGCTGGTGCCCTTACGAATCCAAACAAACTGTGGCAAGAGAGCTTGAGAATCCACAATCATTCTGATTTTAGAAGTTAAATAGACACAAATTTAATAACGGTTCATATACCTTACACATGTGGCACGCTTGGCAAAAATTCATTGACAACATAATTTTGGCACGCTTAGTAGGATATTGTTCTACATGGCACCAAAGATGATAAATAATTATGGAAAAGATGTGATGGGGTCTCAAGATGTCAGGGCTGCTACTGCTGAAGCAAAGCATGAACAAGGTTTCGTTCCACAAATGGTTGAGTAAATTGAGAGGAACACAGTGCCTCAAGAGTCCCAGCAACACTTGGAGGCACAAATCTAACAAATTGCATCAACTGGACTTGTGGTTGGTGGACAAGGTAACGTTTTACCAAATATTAATGATATATATATATATATATATTTAGGATGTTGATGATGAAGGAAAATCATTAGAAAAGAGATGAAGAGCATCTCAGAGCATTAAAAGAAGTTACTTCTATGGTGGCTGGGCTAGCAAAAAAAAAAAAAATCTAACCATATTCAAAGGAGTCCCAAGAGCTAGAACATTGAACAGATTCCAAGACAAGAAAGTCAGATCCCTAGAGAACAAGGAGGGCAAACTTCTAGTGTTTAAGGTGCAAATCAAGTGCACAGTGGTGAAACTGCTGGTTCACATCAACCTCTAGCTCCTCAAGTCAAGGAGAGATATTTACCTCATCATAGGAAGGAAGATGCAAGAGGGGTAACTCCTAATGGCCGCCCTACTGGCAGGCCTATACTTCACTAAACTTTTGTTGCTAAGAAACTTGGAGGGTATTCCTCAGGAATTCCTCAAAAAGTTACTCAAGTTGTTGCTAAAGAGCAAGATAAAAAAACATCAACAAAGGAAGGAATCAACTAATTTTTCTCAATTCCCACACAAAAATAGCCGCCATAATGGCAGGCTTGTGGATTCCTCACAAATGTCAGGAATCACCAACTCAAATACTTATCCACAGATTTATAATCCTTTAAATCAAATATTAACAGTTGTCACCTTTAATCAAAAGAGAAAAGCAAAGGAGAAAATTCTAAGGTATGGGTTCATAAGAATTTACTTATGCAGAACAAAGAAATGAATGTTAGGAGAAATCCAATGGTACAATCCTAATTGATGGTTCAACATCATTCAACACCAAGATTCCAAAGGAGTCAACTTAGGTTTGTTATTCCTCCTATGTGCAGCCAAACAACTAGTGGCTCAGGGTTCAACATAAGAAATTCCTTGAGCCATTGACAAGGACTCAAAAGAGAAGGCTACAGAGACAAAGAGCAGAGGAAAGGAGGAAAAAAGGATTACAAGTACTGCCTAAAGAAATAAAGTGCAAATATGAAAGGAATTTTACAGAGAAAATTTAGGCAGTTAGAGGTTTATATGGGATAAATCATATTATGGAAGGGAGCTTTGTGGTAGGAAGAGTTCTAGTACCTTTCAACTATATAACAACTTCGGTAACTCTTCAAGAGTCTACTACAGAAGGAGTCCAACAAGTTAAGAAAGGAACTTAGAGGGCACCCTATCATTCCCATGTAGTTGATGGTGATTCAAGAAAAAAAGTGTTTGACAAACCAGAAAAAGACCTCATCTCCAAGGAAAAACCTATGTCAACAAAAGAGGTAACTAAAATTTATGGATTTCACATGTTGAAATCACAATTGACACTAAAATTTTTCTATTTGCTTTCTTTAATTTCAAGTTAATGCCAATTATTGTCCTTACTGGGGAGTTACTAGATATATGCTTTGTTTCATTTTTCTTTTTTGTGTGGAAATGAGAATTTCTACTGGCTAGCAAGTTCATAAAAGGAATCACACAAAAGATACAGAGGATGCCTAACGAAATAACTTCCCACTCTTTGGGAAATAATGGAGAATAAGTAAAAATGTATCATAGGCCGACCCCACAGCCACAAAAATAGATCTCTGAAATTTTAAAATTATTTCATTTTTAGTAACCTAATGTTCAGTATAAGGCCACCCTAAATCATGTTCTATATTTTATCCTTTTATTTCATGTAAAGTAGGCTATTTAGCCACTTTAAGTCTAATAAAGTAAAGTAGGCCTCACAGCCACTTTTTCACTTTTTTGTATCTATTTTTGCTACTTTTGTTTAGTTTCAGGAGCTAAGCACAATAATTCACCTGCACATATATAGTAAAGAAGCAGATCTCCATGAAGAATTATAGCCTTATGGCTAATTAGAACATGGCTACATGATGAAAAAGTGGTTGTGGCGATAAGTGTGCAAATGTTGTATGAATGCAATACATGGTTGCATGGTGCAATGAAATGGCTATAGTGCAAAGTGGTGATCTATGTAGAGTGGTATGGTTGCATGAGTAGTAGGTTAAAAAGCCACTTAGAAATAAAGTCATATCATTCCACACGAACATCACAAACAAAAATCACAGATGAAAAGAAGCGCCAAAAGAAGAGTTGATAAATGACAACTGGAGATTCAACAAAGTTCAGATAATTTAAAAAGTAGGCTAAATAAGCCACTTTAATTTTTAAGATTTGCCCATAAACAAGAACAAGTATAGATCTCCCAATACAATACTGACCTAATGCTACTCCTATGCATCATTGGTTCCATGTCAAGACTTAATTTTGCCAACATCCGATGGAACTCCAAGTAAACCAAGTGTTGGTGTAATACTCTAAGCTCATGTGTACTTTTGTTTTATCATATGAATGAGCTACTAGATGTGTATCTGGTATTTTTATGAGCTATGAGTTATATGATAAGTGTTTGATGATGATTATGTGGTGTTCTTATTGAAACAAGTCTATTGAAATAATTTTATAAGTTTATGTGGAGAATTTAAGGAGAATTCATTGAAGTAGAGTTATAGAGCATAAGTCGCGCTTGCAACAAGGAAGTCGCGACCGTGACAGAGGATTGCGACCGTGAACCGCTCTGCTTGATTTTGGATTGGAGGCTATAAGGGAATAGCGACCGCGATATGTTGTAGCGACTGCGACTTAGTAAGTGCACAGTCATGTGAGCAGTAACGTGTAGCGCCCACAAAGCCCATATCGTGACCGCGACTCCCATCGGGATCAGATTCGAGCAAATGACTTTAAATAGAGAATTAAAGCCCAAACTTCATTTCATTCGAAATTTTAGAGCTCCTAAACTCATTTTCTCTCAAGAATCACTCACCCACTCATATTAAATGCTAAGAGACTTCATTAATTGCATCAATCAAAGGATCTAGGGTTGCAAGGACTCAACCTTTCATCCATTGTTGAAGCATTCCTTGAAGAGGTGAGTTAAGATTTTGATTTTCTTTGAGTTTCTTCTTCTCCATTGTTATAATCTGTGCTTAGGGAGGGGAATAGAGTTAGAAATCATGAGTTTAGCATGAGTATGGTGATTTTAAGAGCATGGGTTATGTGTATTGATAATTTGTATGTGTTATGTGTATAGTTCCTCTTAAAAGTCAAAATGGAGATCATAAGGGATGTGATGAGCCCTGTTGTTTGATGTGATTAAAGACTTCCATTGAGTATAGAGCATTCTTTTTTTTTTTTTTTTATTAAGGTGAGTAGAAAATATACTACTATTCTTGTATTTGATTTTCTAAGGCAAAATGCCTAATTTCTTGTATGAGCCACCATGAGAATTGTTTATTGAACCCTAATGTTTCATTAAACTTTACAAGTTCTTAATTAACCATTTGCTAATTATTATCTTTTAAGAGAATCATATATTGTTATTTGTCTATGAGCATGAGAATTGTTATTGAATCATATGAGTTATTAATTAGCCATTTGCTAATTAGTATTATTTATGAGAACCTCAATTATTCTATCTATATGTGATAATCGTAATGGTATAGAAATCCCCTACTAATGTGAGTTAATCATTAAACTTTGTGCACATTGTAACCCGATGGATAGGGTATAATATCCTACCCCTATCTAGGAAGGGTAAATTATCCTAGACGTGAAATATGATCCATTTCATATATTATGAGGAAGAGTATGTTAATTATACCTCTACTCTTATTACGAGGAAGAGTATGCCTAACTGGCCTCTACTCTTTATTGTGAGGAGAATATGCTAATAAAGTGTCTCTATTCCTAATATGTTACGAGTTGATTTCTATATCCATCTATCTATGAGTTATTATTCCTTTCATGAGCTATATACATGTTTATTCTTGTATATTATGAGATAACGATTCTTATGAGCTATATGAGTCACATTTGCTATATTATAAGTCATTTGAGAAGTTATGAGCCTTACCATCATTGTGAACTAGCTTTGAATTACCTAGCCTTACAAGTATGGTAGTATATTCTTTACTCACTGCTTTATCTTATTAGTGATTCCCCATTTTTCAGGAGATTAAGAAGTTTATTAGCTCTGTTCTTCAGGCATTTTCCTCCCTAAAGAACCTATTTAATCAATGTAATTTCTCCATTTATTATATATGTATTTGAGATATTGTAGTTGCTCCATGTGTGTAAGAGAGGCTATTCTTATGGCCTTTATGGCAATTATATGGATGATTTACATATTGAGTATATGAGACTTATAAGCTTATGAGATTACGAGTAAGTGTATATATGAGTATGTGATATGATGAGATGTTTGAGCTTATGAGTATATGTGTATGAGTTCAGGTTCTGATCTTGGGATGAGTATGAGTTGTTCTAGATGATATGTAATTTATGTGATGAGAAGGGTTATATGGGTTTTCGGTGGCCTTACGCCTTCCCAAGCCCTAGGACTGTCACAGTTGCGAAGTTGGACCATGACAAAGTTGGTATCAGAGCAAAAGATTAAGTCTAGTTTAGACTATAAGAGATTAAAGTTATGAGAACACCATGGAGCATAGGAGATTTCCTCTATGTCTATTGAGTCATTGTTTATGTGTAAATCTGCGTTACTGCCATGAGTTAAATCTTGTTATGTGTTTGTCTTATAGATGCCGCCTAGAAGAGCAAGAGGAAGGAGAAAAGGTAGACCGAGGCGAGTCCCTTTTGAGAATGTAAAAGCTCCGAATATGGCTTCTGATGCCGCCTTCATTCATGAGGAACCACTTGAACCATCAAAGGCTAGACGCCGGGTTCAAGTGGAGGAAGTCCATGTTCCTCTAAGAGATGATGATGATTTGAGGCATGAGAATGAGGAGCTCCGCCGAGAATTGTTGGAGATGAGACGGTTAAGGCAATAAGATGCTAATATCGCACCACCGCTGGTATAAGAGAGAGTGCCACCTCCATCGACTCCTGTGAATGCTCCTGTTCCTAGGCATGTGGCTAGGAGGGTGATTGATGATGGTGGGGTGAGCATGTATAGCTTTCTGAAGATGGGACTTCCAGAATTTCATAGTGAGTATGGGGAAGAACCACACAGATTTCTTGAGTCAATTGAGAAGGTGGTGAGACGATTGCCGTGTTCTGATGCTAGGGCAATTGAATTGGTGGGACTTTTGCTAAAAGATAATGCTTGGGATTGGTTCCAACATCATGTGGAAAACCAGCTATATGAGGAAGTGCCACCAGTATGGGAACAGTTCAAGCAACATATAATGGATGAGTTCTTGGGCGAAGGAGAAAGGGAGAATAAAATAGCCTAGTTTGAGAGGTTGAAGCAATAAGGCATGTCAGTGACCAACTATGCTAAAGAGTTCACTCAGTTGAGCAAATTTGCACAAGAGATAGTGCCTATAAAAGCGGCAAGAATTAGAAGGTTCAAAAGAGGTTTGATAGCACCTCTACACAATGCCTTCTGTGCTATTGAATTTGCTTCCTTGTCCAAGTTGATTGACAAGGCAAAGCAAATGGAGTCAAAGAGCAGGGAAGACAGAGTAGAGAGGGATCCGAGGAACAAGAACAAGCCCAAGGGTGTTCATAACCAGAGTAGGGATGAAGGGAGTAGTTCCCAAGTGAAGATAGTTAAGCTTGCTACTTCTACTATGATTTAGAGCCACAAAGGAGGTAGTCAGAGTAGATGGCATATTAGAATAGTATCTGTGGCATCTGCTCCAGCCACCAGTTCTGTATCCAGACATAAGCAGCAGAGCTATAGCCAACCTACTTGTGCTATATGTGGGCGAAGACATGATGGGGTGTGATGGTCAGCGGTAGGGACATGTTATAAATGTGGCTAGGCAGGGCATTTTATCAAGGGTTGTCCATTGTGGGCAGACAATCAGAGTATACCTACTACTTCTTAGCCAACAGTGTAGATGGTTAGGCTAGACAGTAGGTGTTTTGGAGGTAGAGGGAGATGACAGAGTCAGGCACCAGGAATAAGTCAAACTCCTGAAGGGAGAGGTAGAGGCAGAGTGTTTAGCCTAAACCAGCAGGAGGCTCGTGCTTCAAATACTACAGTGACAGGTATCCTTTCTATCCAAGATGCTCAAGCTAGAGTTTTATTTGATTCGGGAGCTACCCATTCATTTGTTTCACCATATTTTGCTAAGAGATTAGGGAAGGGTAGACAGATCATTGAGTAATCCCTTAGAAGTGTCCACTCCTTTAGGGGAAACAATAGAAGTAAAACATATGTATCCTTCATGCATGGTTGAGATTGATGGGAGAAAGCATCCAAGTGAGTTAATTGAGTTAGAGGTACTAAAGTTTGATGTGATTCTTGGTATGGATTAGATGTCCAAGCACCATGCTCACATAAATTGTTATGAGAAAAAGATAGAGTTCAAGCCACTAGACGAGCAAGAGTTTGTGTTTCAAGGGGATAGAAGTGATGTACCTTCGAATTTCATATCAGCCATTGGGGTGAGGAGACTTCTAAGGAAAGGGTGTCAAGGATATTTGGCACAGGTGATTGATACGAGAGGAACTCCTAATGAGGTACATCAAATGCCAATAATTAGTGAGTTTTCGGATGTATTTCCACACGAGCTACCAGAGTTACCACCTGAAAGGGATATTGAGTTTAATATCGAACTTCTTCCTAGTACTCAACCAATATCCATTCCTCCTTACAGAATGGCACCTGTAGAGTTGAAGGAATTGAAAGTGCAGTTGCAAGATTTGTTGGATAAGGGGTTTATCAGGCCGAGCAATTCGCCATGGGGTGCACCAGTCCTTTTTGTGAAAAAGAAGGATGGTTCTATGAGACTGTGTATCGACTATAGGCAGCTGAACAAGATGACTGTCAAGAACAAGTATCCTTTGCCAAGGATACACGATTTGTTTGATCAATTGCAGAGAGCAAGTCATTTCTTCAAGATTGATCTTCGATCGGGCTATCATCAGCTCAAAATCAAGAATGAGGATATATGTAAGACTTCTTTTAGGACAAGATACGGCCACTATGAGTTCACAGTGTTACCTTTTGGATTGACTAATACTCCAGCAGCATTTTTGGACTTGATAAATCGAGTGTTCAAGCCATATTTAGATAAGTTTATCATTGTATTTATAGATAAAATCCTTATCTACTCCAAGAGTAAAGAAGAGCATGAGGAGCACATGAGGATAGTATTACAGACCCTAAGGGAACATCAATTGTATGCCAAACTGTCGAAGTGTGAATTTTGGCTTAATTATGTATGTTTTTTAGGTCATGTGGTTAGTAAAGATGGCATTCAAGTGGATCCAAAGAAGATTGAGGCAGTGTTGAATTGGCCTAGACCCACAAATGTGACAGAAGTTCGTAGTTTCTTTGGTTTGGTAGGTTATTACAGGAGATTTGTCAAGGATTTCTCCAAGATAGCTTCCCCATTAACCAAGTTAACTAGGAAGAAAGTGAAGTTCCAGTGGGATGAAGATTGCGAAGAGAGTTTTCAGAAACTCAAGACTTGCCTCACTACAATTCTAGTACTTGCACTACTAGAAGGATCAAGTGGATTTGCAATATACTGTGATTCTTCAAGAGTGGGATTTGGATGTGTTCTTATGCAACACGGGAAGGTGATTGCATATGCTTCAAGAAAGTTGAAGAAGTATGAGATGAACTACCCCACACATGATCTTGAAATGGCAGCAATTATCTTTGCTCTTAAGATATGGAGACATTCTCTTTATGATGAGAAGTATGAGATTTACACCGATCACAAGAGTCTTCAGTACATCTTGCAGCAGAGGGACTTGAATCTAAGGCAGAGGAGATGGGTAGAACTACTCAAGGATTATGATTGTCAAATCCTTTACCATCCAGGTAAAGCTAATGTAGTAGCGGATGCCCTGAGTAGGAAATCTATCGGGAGTTTAGCTCATATTGCAGTGGCAAAGAGACCTTTGGTCAAAGAGTTGAAAGAGTTATTCAACAAAGGGTTGCAATTTGAAGTTTCCAAATCTCAAGTGTTTATTTCTCATTTTCAAGTGAAACCCAAGTAAATTGACGAGATTAAAACAGCGTAAGATGAAGATCCTTCACTTGTGAAGTTGAAGAGAGAAGTGCAGGCGGATTAGACAATAGAGTTTAGTTGAGAGATGAGGTGTTGATGCATGGGAAGAGGATATGTGTACCAGATGTGAATGATCTTAGAGAGAAGATCATGAAAGAGATTCATCAAGCACCTTACAGTGTTCATCCAGGCGCAACCAAAATGTATCATGACTTAAAAGATTGCTAATGGTGGTCTGGTATGAAGAAGGATGTGGCTAAGTTTGTGTCTTTGTAATACCCTAGACTTCAATGATCAAATTGCCATAAGAAAGGAAAGATTAAATACAATTTACTTAAGAAATTAGGAATTTCTAATATTGCACATGAACTCTAGTAGTATAATTTTATGAATTATTTTATAACAATTATATTAATAATATATGTATGAATGTGAATGT
>CATKHJ010567977.1:0-16178 GCA_949750685.1 Vernicia montana | reverse complement strand
GCCGGCCATAGCTTGGTCTTGGGCTTGAAAGTCCAAAAATTTCCTTTAAGGCCCAACCGAGACAATTCCCGTATCGTAAAATTTTTCCGTAAATTTCCTTCGATCCTTTTTCACTAGAATAATTTTAAATCACTTCCCATAACATAATATACACTATTAACATTGATACTTTACCCCTTTCAATCAAAATAAACATATAAAAATTCATACAACATTCGAAAATTCAAACTGAGCACTATACACACAATATGAACAAATGCATCGATTCATTCCCTTTATGATTATTATCATGCAATATATATAGAATACATATATTCTATATCATATCATAGCTCAAATGGGCTATGGATATCTCGGGTATTACAATTCATCATATCAAATTAATTACTTGATTGAACTTATGTTCCACTGATATCTATTCATGAACCCAAATATGTTGACATATCTACTCGAGACCTTTGGTCTACTTTATATAGACATAATGATAGCCTATTGAAATCTTGACTCTTTGATGAGTGCTATAGTTTATTGATTTTTCCCTAATGTTATCCATTGTGAAAATGTTAAAAAGGATCTAAAGCAAAAATCTCTATCTGATGTAGGGTATAAACCAGTCATGTGCACATGGTAAAGAAGGCCCGACAGATAGGGATAGTGCATTTGCCTTAGCTAGGAAAGGTGTTCCTAGCCGAGAGACCTGATCAGCCTCTCGTTTGAATCTTTATGAGTGTGCGAAGCATTAGCCGACACTCGATCTAAATGTGAATGAGAACATACCGTTCTTGAATATATGATTTCTGCTAAAAATAAAGTAAATTGTGTTCAATTGCTATACTTCGAATTCCATTTATTGGTTTCATAAATGAACCCCATTGTGATGAATTCAATTACCTAATTAATTATATTGCCTAAAAGCATTAAAGCTATTTCATTCATATATTCTTCATTGTACCTAGCTGGCATAACATGTTGATATTATGTATTCACTAAGATTTATATCTCACCCTTTAATGGTTTATTTTTCAGGTGCTATAGAGGTTGAGACAAGGTAAAACTCAAGCTTCATCTTATCACTTGGGAATTACTCTGTCCTTTTTCATTTTGTCTATTTTGATTGTATCATAATGAGTATGTATCTCCAAGCGACAAGTCTAGATTTCCATGGTCATTGTGATATTGAGATGTCTTAGATTGTATTCTTTCTGTAGTTCATTTGGGACTGTAATATATGATATATTATCATATTGTATTAATGGCATACATTTAATGTATGGATGATGTGGAATGGGTATAGTAATGTGTATCAGGTTCTGATATGGGAATAGTTATATGCATGTTTGGTTATAGTTTAGTAATGGATTCTACGGGTTTTCGGTAGGCCTAACCCATGCCCTTGGACCGTCACAGCTCGAAAGTCGGGTTGTGACAATTTCCTTATTATGAGCACCAATTTTTACTTGATAACTACCTTTTTGTACATTTATGTTTTGAATATTTTAATCAACGAATACCATTCTTATGAGTCGACTCTGAATGCCTAGTCTTACAAGTGTGGTAATATATTTTTTACTCATCAAACTTTTCCCCAAAGCTCACCCCCCTTCACTCACCAGTGTTTCCAAGTAGATTTTGGAACAATGATTTTAAGCTGAGACGAGAAGCAGTAGAGTATTCAAGTCATTTCCTCAAGTCTTCTTCATCTCTTGAGGACTATTTGCTTAATGGAAAGGTGTGAACCCTCAATTTTGCACCCTCATGATACTGTTGCAGCTTGACACATGCTAAATTTAGTGGGCTACGCAGAGCCGGTATGGCGGTCTCGCTAGTTTGTTAGCGTGCAGGGGTCAAAGGGGCAGCGCCCCTGAAAGGTAAATGATTTAAATTTTCCAACGCAGACCGACATCACTTTTTCGATCCTGACCAGACTTTTTGTACCAGACATTATTTTTCCAAAACTGACTAGATCTTTCTCAAATCTAACTGCCAAACTGTCCGATAATTAATTTTCGATCCACCACCACCGACCGGTAATTTTTCAGACTCTAGAATACCCCGAAAACTGACTCGAAAGTTCCAAAAACTAACCCAAAAATCTTGAAAGCTGAACCGAAGAAAGAGAAGGCCCGAAATTCGAGCCGCCACGCAGACGTCCGCGAGCCAAGCCTACAGAGTCGTAGGCTGCCGCAAGGCCTGGTTGTGGATGCCGTGTTTGGCTTGACGCACCTGACACGTGTCGTACTGATGCTTGTTAGATGCATCAGTACAGAGCTGACGCGTCCGCGAACTGCTTTGGCAGCTGTGCCCCTCTTGCCCTTAAAATTTCATTTTTTGCCCCTTTTTGGTCTTTTCATCCCTCTTTCATTTCCTATAAATACCCCCGCTTTGTTCCTTATTTCAACACCTCTTGAGCATTTGTTGATAGTTATCTACTTGCTTTCTTCTCTCTCTCTCTCTTTAATTATTTTTCTCACACCCATTTTGAGTATTCACTCTAATTAATTAAATTAATTAATTAAATTCTTTTCGATTTTAATTAATTAATCTTTAACTCAATTCGATTAATTAATCATTTTAATTAATCACTTTAATTAATTAATCATTTTAATTAATTAAAAATTGGGTAACTAAACAATCAATTAAATTAATTTCTTTTTTTTAAATCAACCTTGTTTTACAAATCGGCACTCCGATCCGATAAAACCATTCACCCACCACAAATTTAAAAAAAGAAGGTATAATCTCTTACCCTCACTCAAACCCCAAATCAAATCAATCCAATCAAATCTGACCAATCTTTAAATCCCTCCACCTCACCGTGGAACAAACTACGTGGGTTTTGATCCCCATCCAATGGGGTATGTAGGCATGCTTGGAATTTAACTCTAAGCCTCAAATCCAAATCCCCAATCAATCCCCTTCCCCTTTTATTTTTCAATATCAATCCATTGTATATGTAAATGATGTTATTAGTTAATTTAATTATTTTAGAGTAAATGAGTGATCTTGTGATTTCCCTAGTACCTATAAGGGTTAGAGAAAATACTCTCATTTGCTTATGGATGTTTAAATACTTGCTTTTATTTTTCCCATGCACTCATAATTATGCCATGATCATGCAGTTGTCCTTAACACTTGCCATCCATAAAATCAATTTTCAAGTCAAATCAAACTTAAGAGTCAAATTGAGATTATTTTAAAACTAAAAACCTAGTCCTCGAGCTCAACCTGGTTCGAAGACTAGTGTTTTTATCCTTGGGTAAATTAATCAAAGATTAATGAATTGGAGTCAAATTGGGTTTTTCCTTAATTTTTCCATTTAAATAAATTAGGCTGACGACTCCCAACTCAAATCAATTTTTCGAGGCGATAGCCGCTTCCAATCGTGAGCACTGAAACTCGTACCTTAACTCCCTTAAAAATCGCTCACCTTTCCTTAAGGCATTTCATTTTCCCGAGCGAGGGGAGGGGCGTTCGGGCGTGGCCTCACAATTGGAGACTCCACTGGGACTAGTTGCCACCCTTTTCAATAAAAGGAAAGCAAATAAAGAGGATTACTATTTTGTTAGGATTTTTCCAAAATAAACTCCATTTAGCACTTAAGTTTGAATTTGACTTTCATGCATCATTTTGCATAATAAAGGCTCCCTACCTAAACCTAGATTTAGGAAAACTTTTAGATGGTGAGTAACATTGGCTTGGCAACTCTCTTTAAGTATGTTGGGAGATAGCGAAAGCATTCCACCCGTGACGAATCCCCGATCATTTAGGTGGTGTAACGAACAATCCGTACTGTTGGACCTATGAGAGTTTCTTTGACTCATATGTGGTTAGGTATATTAATGCTCTAGTGGGATGGGGACCCTTAAACAAGCTACCCTTCACCCTTGTGCATATAGTTGCCTTAGTCTCGGACTTTAGGTTCCATGTGTCGTAATAATCAAGACTTTTTGTGCATAATCCATGAAACTCTTTTTGACATGCATCATGACATTAACATGCATACATGCATAAGAAACTCGAGAATAAAGTCTTCTCACCTTGTTAACTAAAACCGGTGGTCCGTCACCTAAAATACTCAACCAATAAACCCGGTTAAGGGAATCCTTTTCTCGATATACCATTGCATTTGTTTATCCTTTTCTTTAGTGCAAATTCTTACCTTTCCTTTCCCTTTTCTTTTGAAGGTACCAATGGCCAACATATTTGATCAGGATGCCATAAACACCTTTTTCGCTAGCCTCCTCAAGAAACAAGAGGAAACTTTCCAAGCTGCACTCACCACCGCCTTTAAAACACAAGCCGATTCCTTCACTAATGCTCTCAATACCCAATCCGCCAACTTTACTAATGCTCTTAACACCCAACACCAGTCCATCATCAACCAGGTCAAGGAAATGACCAACACCACTACCTCTCTTACTCCTATTCATACCGAGCCTACCTCCACTCAGGCTGGTACAAGCCATGCTCCTACTTTCACTGCTCCCATTATCGATCTGACTGATAAAGGGAAGGCTCCTGACATTCCTACTTCTCCTGCTTTGGACTTGAATGCCACTGCCCCCTCCCTCAATGCGAATCTTTTTCAAAGTGGGGACTTCTCTAGCTTTCCTGAAGATAAGAAACTGATGGAAAAATTTAAAGCCATGGAGAGAACTCTCAAAAACATCAAAAAACACGAGAACATGATATATGTTAACTCTCTAGCTCTCTTTCCAAATGCTAGGGTTCCGCCTAAATTCAAAATGCCAGTCATGGATAAATTTAATGGCACCACATGTCCCGAAACTCATCTAAAGATGTACGTGGGCGCCATGATACCCTTCGGAGTGGATGACAAGCTCCTTGCTCAGTTATTTTTGAACCCTTAAATTTGCACCCCAAGACGACCGATTTTCAATTACAAACCCATAGAATCAAACTAGGCCCAAATCGGATAAAAAACAGGCTAAAACTGAATAAAACAGTACAAAAACTAGCTTGATTCGGATAAAACAGACCAAACCAAACTATTTCAGGTCAAAAACACTTGATTGGTACCACCGGTTTTCAATTACGAGTCCATAGAATCAAACCGGGCCCAATTCAGATCAGTAACGGGCCAAAACGGACCAAAATAGTGTAAACTGGGTCAAACCAATCGGTCCGGACTGAACTAGACCAGGCCAAGGCGGTGGTCGCCTGGACGGCAGCATGCGGCACGCCAGGCGTGCCGCCACCAGTGCCACCCAGCTCCCCTCAGCTCCCTCTATAAATAGCAGCCTTCCTCCCCTCAGTTCCCTCATCAAGGGGAATGCCTTTTGAATTATCTTCTGTTAAAGCCATCACGTTGCCCTTTTCATTCAATAGGGGCATATCATTCAAATCATCTGTCACGTCTCTTAGCTCAAGCAGCTAAGTAGCCTTTATCATTCATTGGGGGCATATTCTTTAAAATGCTTGTCATAAAAGCTAAATTGCTCCTATCATCAATCAAAGGGGCATGTCTTCCGAGTTGTCATCCAAATCATTCAGAGTCTTCCCAAGAGTCCTATCACTCTAAGAGTCTATTCAATCTCAGACAATAAGATAAGCCATGCTTATCTTCTCCATAAATCATGCTACAAAAGCAAAATCATACAACCTCCCCAACATTGATCAAAAGGGCCTAAGCCATATAAGGCCTACCATCTTTTCAAACCCAAGTCTCTTTGGTAAAATTCCAAGGGCCAAGCCCACCAAAAACCCAAGTTTTCTTGGTAAAATCCCACGGGCCAAGCCCATTAGAAACCCAAATCTCCTTGGTAAAATCTTCCAAGGTCTAAGCCCACTAAAAAACCCAAGTCTTCTCGGTAAAAATATCATCTTACAAGGGTAAAACCCACCAGAATCCAAAGTCTCTCAGGACTTATGAATCCTTTTAAACCCATGTTTCCTTGGCACAATACCATCTTACAAGGGCCAAGCCAGTCACTAGAACCTAAAATCCCAAGTCTCTCAGGACTCATGATTTCTGAAGCCCATTCTCTTTGGCAAAATCGAAAGTCAAGTCATGACTACTAAAGGCCTAGCATCATAAAAAAGGGCCCGAACCAGTTAAAGCCCCTCCCAAGCTAAACATCACATCCCTGAAAGTCCAAATCATTTGGACAAACAATCTCAAGTGACAAATCAAACAGTCCTTCCAAGCCCAAGCCACCTTGGCAAATCAGATAGTCCCTCTAAACCCAAACCACCTTGGCAAATCAGACAGTCCCTCCAAGTCCAAGCTTCTTTGGCAAAAACATCTCTAAAATCCAAGTCATTTGGATAATCAAAATCAAGCTTACAGATCAACTGGTTAAAACACCTCCGAAAGTCATGTCCAGAAAACAGACTCTTAATAGATGAGACACATATAAGACAACCTACAATTATCCTTTCTAAGGCAAAACTTGACCCAGCCTTCCAAGCATGATCTTCACTTTCCAGGCAAAACCCTGATTGTGCCTTCCAAACATTATCACTTTCAAAATAGGCCAAAATTGACCCGGCCTTCCAAGACAGGCCAAACCTAACCCAACCTTTCAAGACAGGCTAAACCTGACTAAGCCCTCCAAGGAAAAACTTGACCGAGCCTTCCAAGATAACCTTTCCAGGCAATACCTGACTAAGCCTTCTAAAGCATGACCTCCTCCAAAGGCCAAAATCTTACCTTGCCTTAACTTTCTCCTATGGCATAACAACTTAGCCAATGTCCTTTATCATGGGGGCACCCTCCTCTACAAAAATCAACACTTTCATACCAAATTGATCATTCAAAGGTTCAAGGTATCCAAGATAACCTTCCAAGATAACCTTTCCAGGCAATACTTGACTAAGCCTTCTAAAGCATGACCTCCTCCAAAGGCCAAAATCTTACCTTGCCTTGACTTTCTCCTATGGCATAACAACTTAGACAATGTCCTTTATCATGGGGGAACCCTCCTCTAAAAAAATCAATACTTTCATACCAAATTGATCGTTCAAAGGTTCAAGGTATCCAATTCATAATATTTGCATAATCAGATGCATTTCCTAATAGGTTGCTAATCATAGCTCTTGAAACAAAAAAGACCATCACCCTCTATCAGAGAAGACCTTCGTTTTCTCCTTATCCTACAAGAAAGGACCATTATCATTTCCTATCAGAAAGGAACATCATCCTAGCGGAGAAGATAATCATCTCTTCCTGCCAAAAGGGACACCCTCTTCCTATCAGAAAGGACCAATCTATCCAATCATCCTATCAGACTGGATCATTTCATGATCTTCAGAATTGTCTACCAGACAGATCAATTATGATGAAACCCAGACTCAGATCGGGACCATCTTTCCCAAGATACCAGGGGGCATTTCCTTCACCCAATCCAATCAATTAGAATTGCCAAGACATACTGGCATCAATCAATCTCAACTTTAAAAGCAGACCTATCTTAAGATAGGCTTAGGATCCATACCTTAAATCTGACTTAGGTTTTCAAAATCAGTCTCATCCTAAGATAGCCTTAGGATTCATACATTAAATCTAAATAAGGTTTCTCTTTTAGAATCAAACCTATCCTATGATAGCCTTAGGATCTTCTTCCCAACAGAATCAGGAATACCTCTTATTTTCCCAAAGTGACCGGGATTATATCTTTTACCCAGAAAAGACCAAGAATATATCTCTTATTTTTTCCACACAGACAGGAAATATAGATTTTCCTAAATATGTCTAAACACCGACCTAGACATCATTTTTGGTTCCTTACTCCAAACATACTCCCCAGGTTCACTATCATCAGAATTGCCTTTTGAACAAAGCCAATTTTGATGAGGGGGAAGCTGTGAACCCTTAAATTTTCACTCTTATACGACCAATTTTCAATTACAAACCCGTAGAATCAAACCGGGCCCAAATCGGATAAAAAATGGGCTAAAATCGAACAAAATAGTACAAAATTGGCTTGATTCAGATAAACTAAACCAAACCAAACTATGTCAGGTCAAAACCACTTTATTGGTACCATTGGTTTTCAATTACGAATTCATAGAATCAAACTAGGCCCAATTCGGATCAGAAACGGGCCAAAACAGTGTAAACCAGGTCAAACCGATCGGTCCGGACTGACCCAGATCGGGCCAAGGCGGTGGCCGCCTGGGCAGCACCATGCTGCACGCCCGATAGGCCAGGCATGCCGTTGCTAGCGCTGTCCAGCTCCCCTCACTCCCCTATATAAATAGTAGCCTTCCTCCTTCAGAAAATCAGACAAAAAATTGGAGAAAAATACAAAAAACGCTTATTTTGTTACCGAAATTCTGTCCAAAATCACTTTTTTATATCAAAATCCTTTCAACTACCAAAATAATTTCAATTTAAAATTGTTATTATTTATTTTGAGTTCCTAATCTGAAGTGGAGCTCAGATCCGGAGCGAGGCTCGCCTCGCCCACAAAAAAACCAAGAAAAGCAAAGGTATAATTCATTTCTCTTGCAATTTTTAAATTCTAAATTCAGATCTAAAATTTATCCTATTGTCACGCTTTTATTTGGGTCTAAATCTGAAAAGATCTAAATTTTATTAATTTAAAATCTGAATTAAATTAATAAATCGAATAAACCTCTTTTGAGTAAAACTCCTCCTTCGCAAGAAGGAAAAAACTGCGTGGGATTTGATTCCCATTCAAAGGGATACGCAGACATGCCAATCTTTAAGGCATCAACTCCAAAATATTTTAAATAATATTTTTCCCTTTTTATTTATTTATTTTATTGCTTTATATTTCTTTTATTAAATTCATTGAGAAATATGTAATTTTCCTAGTACCCATAAGGGCTAGAGAAAATATCCTCTTATCATATTTTATTTTCTGTTTATTCATTTATAATCTGTCATCCATATAATATTTGCATCATTTATAATTATTTCATTCATCATCTTTATTCATGTTCATGCATATATAAAGTTATTTTGTACCTAAGCCAAACTTAAGAAATTAAACTGTTATTACCAAAACCTGATCCCCGAGCCCACTTTGGTCACTCGTGGATTAGTGTCTTTTCCATTAGAATAAAATAAATAATTTGGAGTTATTTCATTTGGATTTTCCTTTAATTTTTTCATTTAAAAATAAATAAAATTAAAGTGGCGACTCCCTGTCACATAAAGCGAAAATACAAATTCCAATTTTTCAAGAACTCACAGTGGGTTCCAGATTGCATGGAGTTTCTCCCGAAGAGCATTTCGATTCCCTTAGCGGATCAGACCGGTGCTCGGGCGAGGCCTCATATTATTCCATCAGTCTTTGACTGGAGCTGCAGTTAAGTGGTTATTAGATCTCGACCAGAATCACAAGAAAAGTTAGGTTGACATATGCAATACATTTGTCAAATAGTACCACTACAACATTGAGGTGGATGTCACCCACCGAGATCTAGAAACCACCAAACAAAGATGAGGAGAGTCCTTCACCACATTCCTTACAAAGTGGAGGTCCAAAGTAGCGTAAATGGTGAACGGTCCATCTGAAGTAGCGCAAATTGACATCATTGTCAAGAATCTCCTCCCCCAATATCAGGCTCATCTGCAAACTCAGTGTCTCCAAGACTTCAGGGCTCTTATCGCCATTGCCACCAAAATCAAAGATTTGATCCAATCAGGATGAATCAAGGATGAATCCTTTAGTTCGAGGTATCACAAGAACAATAATTACAACGCCACCAGCTCAACCACCCAAAGAGGAGGAGAAGTAAATGTTGTCACCAGCCGATGAGGTTAAAGTCAATGAGGACTTTCTTCGAGCTACGTATGCCCCTCAGCGCTGTTTACAAGAAAGCCCTAGAGGCTTATCTGGTTAAGCCCTTTAAACCACGAGCTCCTCCAAACCCTTTGCCTAAAGGCTACAATACTAACGAGCATTATGATTATCGCCGAGAAGTGGGGCACAAGACCGACGCATGTAAGGCTCTGAGACACATAATTCAGGACCTCATGGACAACAAAGACATCATTACCCCCAAGCCAAAGCCTAATATTGCCACCAATCCTCTTCCAAACCACTGAGCTCATCCCACTATTTCAAGCTCCACCCAATATTTGGTACTTTGAGAAGGGTGCCGGCCCTACTGTACTCGAGTCCTCTGAGTCCATGTCTATGTCCCCTGAGTCTATTGAGTTCATGTTTGAGTTCTCTGTGTCAATGTTCGAGTCCCCCAAGTCCATCCGAGGCTTTTGCGTCTGCTTTTAAATTAGAGTTTGTCGAGTCTTGCTTTTTTCTGAATCTATATTTTGCCTTCCAGGCTTATCCTTTAATGTAACCTATAATGATGAGACTTTTATCAACAATGAAAAGTTTGAACCTTCTGTTTTGCTCTACTTCTTCTGATTCATCATTAAATAGGACATCTCAAAAAGAAAATGAAATAAATAAAATAAAAAAATGAAATGAATGAAAATGAAAAAAGGCAAAGAATCAATTAATTAAGCACAGAGGAAAAATAAAAAGTCGCATACATTGTATCTGTATATCATGACAGGCAGGCATTAATCGAAGGACTCGTGGTTTCTTGGACTGTTTTGCATGGAACCCAAGGACATGGTAGACCCAAGCATCGCAGTTCACAAGATTTTGGCCTACACACATATGAAGCTTGTTAAGTAGAAGCTACGAAAAAAAAGAAGAAAGAAAGCAGAGTGGATCAGAGGGTGTCATGACCAGCTGAATGCCATCGACGAAAAGAGAATGGATGCTTTGTTACCCATAGAAGCTAGCCAGACACTTCAACAAAAGGTGAAAGAAAGAGGTTTGCAATAAGGGAATCTTGTCCTAAAAGAGATCCGAGCTCCTGTGCACGATCCAAGAGGAAAGTTCAGACCAAACTAGGCTGGGCCGTACGTGCTCAAAAAGATCCTATCCATCAGAGACACCATCCTCATGGACGTGGACGGGAACCAATTCACCAACCCTTGTAAACTAGATCAACTGAAGACATACTTTGTCTGAAATCGATGTTTGTATTTAGTTTCTATTCTTCAAAATCATATGTAATTAGAACTACGTGGACCTGATTCTCCCTAAAAGAAAATTATTGACAGAAAAATGTTATAAGGGATACGTAGGCAGCCCGACTCGGGTGCAGTCCAAATCATAGTACAAAACATTTTGTCCACATGACAAAGCATCTCATTCTCATTTTCCTCTGTGCCTAATGCATCTTTCACTTGGTTCTTTTTCCAAAACAAAAAAATATAAATAATGAAGATTGCTTGCTAAGCTGAAGACCCGAAAGGGCAGCTTAGGCAAAAGTTAGAGCCAGCTTGTTGAGTCAAAAACCTAAAAGGGCGGCTCGGGAAAAAATTAGAGCCAATAAAAAAATGTTGAAAAGTGCTCGCTAAGCTGAAAACCTGAAAGGGCTGCTTAGGCAAAAATTAGAGCAACAATAAAAAGACATCTCATGTAATGATGATCAGATTTTACAATCTATCACCCTGATAAAAAGGATAGCCATTCCAAATATCATCTATAGCATATCGCGTATCGCGTAATCATAGTTTAGCCAATCCTCCTCCTTCTAGGGTGCACATCCCTTATTCTCTCGTTAGAATCAAGGTCCACCACAATCTCCTTAATGGTCACACTCATCCTCCTAGTCTCTTTAGCTCCCTCATCTGCAGTAGGCAGAGCACGCACTAGCAGAACTTGACCTGACCCCCACAGTCATATAAAAAAGCCTACCGCGAATGTCAGCAGCTCCAAAACTACTCCTAGAAATCCTCCTCTGTATAGTAGTCGCTTGGGAACTAGTCCCTGTCACTGCAACTGAAATCCTCCCTCCAACCCTAGAAACAACAGTCCTCCTCTTTGCACCAATTACAGTAACCATCTCTGAGTCATGACTGTAGTGTCACCCTATCTTCTTATTGCAGTCACAGTCTCTTCTGTCATTGCCAATGCAGTCTGAGTCATCAATATAGCCTGTAGTGTTAAACCCTCTGTAGCTCATCGAGTCTCCTCCGATGGTTGGGTCACCCTCTTTGTCTCTCTTGTAACAATCTCCCCATTCTCTATAGAGTCATCATCAATTTCCTTCAGCAGAATAACCCAGCACTCTCTCAACCTCAAGCCAAAACAACCCCAGCCACAGTACGACTCTACCCCATCTAAAGTTCCAAACCCACTACTCCAGCATCACCCTAACCAATAGAACTGAAAAATAGATACCTAGTTATCAGATAAAAAATCAGAGCCCTCATCCTAAGCCTCTGCCTCCTTAAGTCTCCAAAGTCATTTGGGTTGTGAAACTCCTTGATCACAGCGGTCAGATTCATTCAACCATCAACGATCATCCGGCTAGCAACATCCTAGGGGCAGGTCTAGAAACTCCTGAAAAGTCCAAAAATGCCCAACTCTGAACTCTGACACCATTAGAACTGCCTCCAGATCACAGCCGAGTATGATGTTGAACTCTTTCAAAGTGGGGCATAACTCTTCCATGTCAACACCAAAATGGAAAACACAGGCCACCGGCTCCCAAAACCTAAAACAAGCCCTCAGAAAATCCCAATCGACCCACACTCCCCGTAAATTCACCATCGATACAACACCGTATATGCCTAAATTAATCCTCTCCACCTTCTCGAGTTTTTTAGTCCATAAATGCATATAGTGGCAGAAATACGGCTCAATGGACTAAAAAAATCACATGAAAAATTACACTCATACACAGAGCATAAGTTGATAACCCACCCTTTTTGCATCCATGCAATCATCCATTACATGCATCATCAAGTTAAGCAAAAAATCTATGAATCCCAATATATGCATACATAAACATGCATCATCTATGCACAAACATACATGCATGTGTGATCATCCGCAGTCATACACCATCATGCATTCTCATATTCAAACAATCCCAAGATAGCCTTTAAGACTCATGTCTTTTAATCAACTGACAACCTTTGCACGAAGCTAGGTCCTCCACTCAATTCAGAGAAGTCAAAAAGGGTCCTCCACCTAATCGATTAAAATTTCTCGAGCCGCCTCGCCATAGGTAGATGCTCTCCTCTTTTCAGAATCTCTCGAGTTAACTCGCTATAGGCCGATGCTCTCCTTTTTCTAAAATTTTTCAAGCCAACTTGCAATAGGTCGAGGCTTTCCTTTTTTCAGAATCTCTCGAGCCAACTCACCATAAGTTGAGGCTCTCCTTTTTTCAGAATCTCTTGAGCCGACTCGCCATAGGCCGAGGCTCTCCTTTCACTAAAATTATCTTATCAAAATCAATCCTTTACCAAAAAATGTTTAGAAACAATCATCTAGACATCCCTCTAGTTCTTTCCCTCGCCTTTTTTTTTTTTTTTTTATCCAAGTCAGCCCCATCCTTCACCTAAAAATATCTAGCCAATAGTCTAGATATCCCTTTGGTTCCTCTTTTTGCTTCCATTTATCCATTCAAGTTTCCACCCATAAATGCCTAGAGACGATTACCTAGACATCCCTGTGGTCCATTCTCCCATCCATTTATCAAACTCAGTCACATTCTCTACCCATAAATGTTTAGGAACAATTCCTTAAACATCCATATGGTTCCTTTTACCATCTTCCTTTTCAACCATGTCTCTCACCCAAACATGTCCACGCACTGACCTAGACATCACTTTAGTTCCTTGTACCATCCCTTCTCCTGGGTTCACTATCATCAGAATCGCCTTACAGATAGGACAATTCTGATGAGGGGGCAACCGTGAACCCTCAATTTTGCACCCTCATGATGCTGTTGCAGCTTGACACATGTTAAATTTAATGCGCTACGCAGAGCCGGTATGACGGTCTCGCTAACCGGTTAGTGGGTAGGGGTCAAGGCAGCTGTGCCCTCGAAAGGTAAACGATTTAAATTTTCCAACACAGACCGACATCACTTTTTCGATCCTAAATGAACTTTCTATACCAAATAGTATTTTCCTAAAATTGACCGGATCTTTCTCAAATATGATTGCCAAACTGTCCGATAATTAATTTCAAATCCACTACAGCTAACCGGTAATTTTTTAGACTCTAGAATACCCCAAAAACTGACCTGGAAGCCCTAAAAACTGACCTAGAAATCCTGAAAGCTAAATCGGAGAATGAGAAGGCCCAAAATTTGAACCACCACGCGGATGTCCGCAAGCTCCGTAGGCTGCCTGCACGCGTCTGCGAGATTGTCTCGCAGCCGCTGCAAGTCTTAGTTGCAGATGCGCCATACGGCTTGCGGTAGCCGCGCTTGGTTTGGCGCATCCACATTGACGCGCCTGACACGCGTTGTACTAATGCGTATCAGTCGCGTTAGTACGGAGTTGACGCATTTGCTTGAGGATTTGGCGGAGCCGCCAACCTCTTTGGCATGTCCACCGTTTTCACAAGAGGGCGCGCGCAGTTCTGACGCGTGTCCACGAACTGCTCTGGCGGCTATACCCCTCATACCTTGGAAATTCTATTTTTTGCCCCTTTTCAACCCACTTTTCAGCCTCTTTTTGGTCTTTTCACCCCACCTTCATTTCCTATAAATACCCCTCTCTATTCCTCATTTCAATTCACCCCTTGAGCATTTGTTGATAGCTATCTACTTACTCTCTTCTCTCTAATTATTTTTCTCACACCCATTTTGAGTATTCACTCTAATTAATTAAATTAATTAATTAAATTCTTTTCGATTTTAATTAATTAATCTTTAATTCAATTCGATTAATTAATCACTTTAATTAATTAATCCTTTTAATTAATTAAAAATTGGATAATTAAACAATCAATCAAATTATTTTTTTTTTTCTAAACCAACCTTGTTTTACTAAACGGAACTCCGATCCGGTAAAACCATCCACCCACCACAAATTTCAAAAAAGAAGGTATAATCTCTTAACCTCACTCAAACCCCAAATCAAATCAATCAAATCAAATTTGACCGACCTTTAAACCTCTCCACCTCACCGTGGAACGAACTACGTGGATTTTGATCCCCATCCAATGGGGTACGTAGGCATGCTTAGAATTTAACTCCAAGCCTCAAATCCAAATCTCTAATCAATCCCCTTCCTTTTTTATTTTTCAATATCAATCCATTGTATATGTAAATGATGTTTTTAGTTAATTTAATTATTTTGGAGTATAGAAGCGATCTTGTGATTTCCCTAGTACCCATAAGGGTTAGAGGAAATACTCTTCTTTACTTATGGATGTTTAAATACTTGCTCTTTATTTTTCCCACACACTCATAATTATGCTATGATCATGCAATCGACATTAATACTTGCCATCCATGAAATCCATTTTCAAGTCAAATCAAACTTAAGAGTCAAATTGAGATTATTTTAAAACCAAAAACCTAGTCCCCGAGCTCAACTTGGTTCGAAGACTAGTGACTTTATCCTTAGATAAATTAATCAAAGATTAATGAATTAGAGTTAAATTGGGTTTTTCCTTAATTTTTTCATTTAAATAAATTAGGGTGGTGACTCTTAACTCAAATCAATTTTTCGAGGTGATTGCTGCTTCCAATCGTGAGCATCGAAACTCATACCTTAACTTCCTTAAAAATTGCTCGCCTTTCCTTAAGGCATTTCATTTTCCTGAGCGATGGGAGGGGCGTTCTAAGGAGGCCTCACAAAAGGGCTTTAATTTAATTTGATTATTTATGTATAAAAACTCTAGAGCTCCATGGGTGTCATGTAGAGTTTAGTCTTGGCTTGTAAATTATAAACTTATAAATTGTTACTTGGCAATGTAAATATTTAGTTTGATGTTATGTAATAAGTGTAACTTTGAATGTGAATTTGATTATGTTATGAGCATGGGAGATTTTGACTTGATTGAATGTCTTATAGTGAGGGTACAAGGTTGGTATTGGAAGTGTTCGTTTTGTGCAGGTTGAGATCTTGGGCAGATGTTGTAAGAGTTCTTTGATGGTTAGTTGCATGATACCACTAAGGACTAATAACAAGTATGGGTTCTACGGGTGGTTGGTGCCCTTATGGTACCTATACCCTAGGACCGTTGCGACTCAGAAGTTGGGTCATGACGTAGTGTAATACCCTAGCCTTGATAACCATATTGATTGCATGATTATGGAATTAAATTAATGCTTATGATGATATGATTGATTGTTGAATTAATGATTCAATTCAATAAGTATGAGTATATGTGAATAAGTATATGGGATTGATA